>CAKNYM010049223.1:16490-38180 GCA_932195095.1 Andricus curvator | reverse complement strand
CAAAACAGACGACTGGTACTCAACAAAAATGAGACAAGTTAAAAAAAGACCGGAAGAACACGAAAAATGGCGAATCAGAGATTCGCAACTCTATTTTCACAGAACTGACCAACTAAAATCTACTCTTTTACCAGACTCTAACCCATGGAAACTCGTCGTACCGAAAAAATTACGAATACAGGTTTTAAAAGAAAATCACGATGACATACAAGCAGGACATTTAGGTTCCGAAAAAACGCACGCGAGAATTTTAGAGTACTACTTCTGGCAAGGGATGTATTCGGAAATAATCAAATACGTAAAAAATTGTAACGTTTGTCAGAGAACCAAACCGAGTAACCTACCGAAAATAGGGCTAATGGGAAAAAGAATCGTTGAAGAACCATGGACCATGATTGCTGCAGATATAATGGGCCCATTACCGATTTCAAAAAAGAGAAAAAACAAATATTTATTTGTTTTCGTAGACCTATTTACAAAATGGGTCGAAATAATCCCGATTAAAAAAGCAAACGGAACAACGATAGAGTCAGACATTCATAAACGTGTCATTTCGCGTTGGGGAACACCGCGGATTCTCCACACCGATAATGGCACGGAATTTGTAAATAAAATACTAAGAGACTTAACAGAAAAAATCAGTATCAGGCACACGAAAACGCCAAAGTACTACCCTCAAGCAAACCCTACGGAGCCATACAATAGAACAATTAAACAAATAATTAAAACCTATTTAGACAACGACCACTCTACCTGGGACGAACATATAGACGATTTGCAGTTCGCAATAAATACTAGCAAAAACTCGTCGGCACAATTTTCCCCTGCATTTTTGAACCTGGGTCGCGAACTAGAACCCATTCAGTCGCTCAGAAAAAACATAGAAAACGACAGCGAAATCGAGTTCCAAAGCGTGGACAAATGGACAGATAGGTTAAGAAAGTTTCAAATCATAAAAGAAGTCCAGAAAAATTTAGATAAGGCGAACGAAAGACAGGCTAGTAATTATAACTTAAGAAGAAGACCCCTAGAATTTAACATAGGAGATAGAGTTTTAAAAAGGGTAACCAAACTATCAAATAAAGCGGATAAAGAAGCAGGCAAACTATATAACCAGTATGAAGGTCCATTTATCATTAAAAAGGAAATTTCCCCAACAATCTATGAATTGAAAAACCTCAAGGGAAAAAGTATTGGAGAATGGAATATCAACGATTTCAAATTATAAAAACCAGCACAAATACTGGTAAATAGCAGTATAAAAACTGACAACTTTAGGTTAAGAACATTTAAAATTAGGCAAAAGGCGATAATGGCGAATCAGCGATTTAAACCCCGTAAAATGTACTCATGGTATTTATATGAGATTTCGACAATTAGAATGAATCGAGAGGAAAATGTTAGTGAATTTTTCGATAGAGTCATTCTTCTTCAATCAGGAGCTCGAGCGGCTCTTGAAGATAAATATGCGAATTTTAAACAACTTCTAGCCCCGTTAAATGATTGTGCCCTCGATGCTTTCAAACGTGGTTTACCAAATAGTATATCAAACTTAGTAGAAGCACGTAACCCTCTTAGTTTAAACGCAGCTTTAAAATTCGCGCTCGAGTACGAAGCAAGACAGCAGTTAAATTTTCAATATCCTACAAACTCCTATCAGGAATCAAGATATACTCACCCCAGTTATTTTGATTCAGATCATCATAATCCTAGTGCTCATATTCGTTTTGCAACGACTGCGCACCCCTATGAAGCTTCTCATCCAAAACCAAACACAATTTCAGACACGCAAGGATTTTACAATTATACGTATAATCATATTCCTCCATACGAGTATCCGTATGCAATTAACCCTTATTTTCCAACTGCTCCTTTGCAAATAACAGGATATCCTGATCCATATTATTCACAGGATAGTATTATTCAACCCCCTTTTTCAAACGATACAGATCATTTAAACTAATATCCCGCTCGCCGTACAGACGCAACTACGAGCATGCAGAACTAGAAGCGTCATACAAGGGTAGAAATTACGAGAAAAAATCACAAATTTAGATTCAAAATTTAATGTAGAATCTCCAGCAGTAGAATTTTCGTCCCCCAGTTTCAATAAAACTAACGTTTCCTTTTTAATCGATACAGGAGCCGATATTAAACTAATAAAGCTAGACTCTTTAAACGAGGAATTACTAGTAAACAAAACCGATTCTATTACACATGGAATTCTAAGACGAGAATACCTCCGACAAGAAAAAGTCAAAATTTCGTTTTGGCATAATCATATAGCCACGCATTCGAACCCGTTAAAACCGATTCCTTTCATAGATAAGGAGTCGATGACTGCCCTCGAGGGTATAACAGATTATAAAGGAGTGGACGAGTCTAGGTCCAGAAAAAGGAAACTTTTGCACCTCAATCTAAAACGTCAGATAGTCCATCCGATTGTAAATTTTTTACTATAATTTCAACTCCATGTAAGTCTATCAAAATGCTAAAACCAAATCCTTCAGATGACTCAATTACTGAAACTAAAATAAAAAAGTCTGAACACACGCTCACCCCGATCGCTGAGGAATTGCCGCCGCGTACAGTGAAATGCGCGACGCATGTCAGACAAACACGTTATGAAAAAAGACGAGAGGAGAATTTAAGGATAGGCTTACAGAACCTAGACGAAAGACGATCCCAGAAACACATATATACAAGCGAACGGCTGAAGACATAATACCATCAATATTCTTACTATCCTATTAATATATATTTCTTTTGTACAGACGGAACAACACCAACGTTTGCAGAAGGAAATGCTTCATTGGTAAAACTGTATCCACTCTCTATATATCTATACCTCCATACATATGTATATATATATATATATATATATATATATATATATATATATATATATTACCTGAATTAGAGATCTTTTGGACTAGACAGTTTTCTCTTTGATATAAGAATAACTAAATAAAAATTGAATAAGTGACTCTGAATCAATCTATTTAAATTATTACATTTTCCAAAAAATTCAAAATTTATGCATTATCGAAACTGCTAAAATTTAAAACATTCTTTTACAAAAATAAAAAAAAATCCGACAAATTGATTGATTCAAAGGCACACTCATTGATTCAGGGGATCGAGCTCATTGAATCAAACAAATGCATCAAGCTGGACCTTTTGAGTTCAAAGAAATTAATTCACTTGAATGTTTGAAAATTGTATTTTTGTTAAAATAATACATTTAAGGAGTTCGATTCTTTGAATAAGACATGTGGCTTGTTCAAATAAGGGATCACTACTTTAGAGAAATAGATTTCTGATACTGAATAATGGGACTCAAGGAACACTGTTGAAAAGTGGTATTTACTTCAAAACACCAATGCATATTAAAATTAATGCTTCAATCATTCAGATGATTCCATTTTACACAAAATTTAAATAAGTTTAGTAGCAATTTTCGATTCTTAAAAATTAAAAACATGATACCTCAATTACGAATAATTGACAAGATTTAAAGGAATAAAAGCACTTTGAGCTTTAAGCAACTGCTATACCGACCTGCATATTATATTTAATTAAAAATGTAAAACCTTGTATATTTTAACTAAATTGCAAATATTATGCATGCAAATGTCTTCGTATAAATTTGTATGCAGATTTTGGAAAAGGAAACGCATTGACTTGGTCCACATTGTTTTGTGTATAGAATAAAAAATTAATTATAGGAATTTTGAAGTCAAGCACCAAAACGAGTAAAATTCAACCCAAATTGGTACTGACAAGTATACTAGCTCATCCTTTTGAATTAACAACACTAATTAATAACACTCATACACACGTGTATAAAAGTAATAATAGTAAACAAATTCCGAATTGAACGAAATATCAAAAATTAGATAGCAATAACAAACGCTGTTAATTAGATTCTGGGATGTACAAAAATTACATGTGATCAAGCAAGATTGATGAAATTCCTATTTTCCTAATCCCTACACTCAACCAGTTGCAAAGTTCTCAAGAAAAACATAAAAGTAATCACTCGTTCAGCTATTCAAATGACGAGGGGTCTACACCACACAGGTCGCACCTTTGTTTCGATGTCTACCAAAACGAGGACATTTTCATCGAGGACGATGAATCATTCTAAGGAGGGAGGACGGAAAATAACATTCCAAAACTTTTCCAGACAAAATGCTTCGCTAGACGTGAAGAAACAAATATATGGAACCGGAACATGATATCAACATGGCATTATGCTGAATCATTCTAGTATTTGGACTCCTTGAGGCTGTTTCCACCGGAAGAAGAATCTCCGAGACTATGCAGAGGAACACTACACATCTAACTTCATACGATGATGGCACCAGCTCATCGTGGCTTCTCCTCGCATGAAATTCAATCCTTTCGTGAAGAGACCTCACCGGCCAGGGAACGCCTACAATACGATAAGAACATGGCGATTGAAATCCATGTTAACCTTAATGATTCACATCAAGACCACTCCGAATAGCAATAAAAGGAGATCTGTGAATTCAAGTTTTACGGACCAACTGACTCCTTTCCCCAAAATCCAACCATTTCAAAATTCTACCCTTACAAATTATCATCAATGACAAATTCCATAATATGGATAAAGATTAAATTCACATTGCAGAATCTTTAAAAGCAAACTGTTATTGTTATACAATTACATAACAAGCTATAAAACCACTACTGGAACCTCAATATAATTTATTCTCTAAATCCAGAGTTTAACTAACATGTTTTAGTAAAACATAAAAAAAAACAAATCTGCCCGCTTCGCGGGCACATTCTCATGACGCGCTTCGCGCGCGGCTCGCTGCGCTCGCAAGTTTGAGCGCACCTAGGGCGCGCGACTGTTGGATCTCGCGCTTCGCGCTCGATCATATATTTATCTCGCGCTTCGCGCTCGATTATGTATTCACCTCGCGCTACGCGCTCGGGCGTATTTACATCGCGCTTTACGCTCGGCTCCTCTAGATTTTTGAACTTCTTGTTCGACTTCGATGAAAAGAAAAAGTTTGTTTGCAAATATTATAAAATTATCAAAACCTCTACATATTAAGTGATTGTTAAATTTGTTTTTATTTCAGACTGAAAAGGAACTTTATTTACTCAAGGTTCTATCGACCTTAAGGAACACATTCTCATCCAGACACTCGCGCTTCGCGCTCGATACTTGATTTGAAAATCATTTGAACCGTATGATAGAAACAAAAAAGTTTGAGCGCACTTACGGCGTGCGATTTGATAAATACACTGAACGCGCACTTTGTGTTTCGTGTTATATGTTCTTCATATACAAATTACTAAATTTGTATTTGATTTCAAATGAAAAGTAATGATATAATTCAGGCGACAAATTTTATTAGTTAACATTTTATTTTAGCTTGTGCCGTTTATCAAAAAAGTTAATTTTTTCATTTTCAATATATTCTTACCACAAAAATTGATTACGGGTTTGTAAGTCTTTTTTGAATGCACAATTTGTATTCATTTATATGTTTTCGTACCTTGCATTGTTTTTTCAAAAATTTGATTTTTTTTACTGTCAATGTTATTTTCACGAATAAAAAAAAAACACGCATCCTATCGAAACGTGAGTCACAATAAATTTGTACCTCTTCCTTGTATGAACAAATTTTGTTTCGGTCATTTTTTCGTAGCTGGTAATATTCGTCTGAAAATTTGATTTTTCTATTTTCAATGCTGTTTTTTACGAATAAAACAAAAACTACGCGTCATATCAAAAAGTGAATAATAAGAAATTTGTAGATCTTTTTTGGGTGCACAATTTTGGTAAAACGACCTTTTCTCGTATCTTGCATAGTTTCACAGCAAAATGGAATTTTTGATTTTTCATTATTTTTTTGTGCGATCAAAATTTGAATTTTTTATTTTTCAAAAAATTCAAAAAGTTGTTATGAAAATATTATAGGGTGTTCAAAAAGAAACGTTTTTCTCTTCTTGACTTTTTTTCATATCGTGCATTTTTCGGCCTAAAATGTTCATTTTCGTTTGTTTTTTGGAATTTTGAAAATGCTATAACTCCAGTAATTTTTTTTTTATCACGAAAAGTCATGAGGATATTTTGTTTGTAATTTTGCGTACTACTAATAACCGTACATAGAATTTTCAAATCTTCAAAAAAAGTGGTCTCAAAAATTTTCAAAATTTGCTCACTTTTTGGATTTTCATCCAAAATAGCTGGTTAACGAACTCGTTCTCTATTTTTCGGCCATAAAACAGTGTGCCAAAGCTCAATCAAATCTGATCATTTTTTCGAAAGTTATCGTGGCTACAGACAGACAGACAGACTACAGACAGACAGACACCTTCGTAAAAATCGTTTTTTCTAGCGCAGGGGGTCTCAAAACGTGGAGATTTGATGAAAACCGACTATGTCAAATTTTACATAAAACCAATACCTTCTCATTAGAATGAGAATGTAATAAAGCTCTATATCATATGCTCTTGATGAGAAAGGGCATAAGTGAGTATTTTATCTAAGCAATTATGTGACGGATTGAGAGAAATCGTTAAGATGGGCTAAGCAAGGAAATAAATTTTCCAATAAAATGTTAATTTTAGGAGAAGTAACATCAATATTACTATAATTAATACCAATAACTAATAATCTAATTAATACATTAATATGATTTCCTATGTTTTCAGATATATACGCCCGCAGGGAGTAAGAAAATAGCTCAGAAGCGAGACTCCGCATCCATGACTAAAAGGAACGCCACTCATTCGAACAAGATGGAGGATAAGAAGCTGATAAGCAAGTGCGAAAGCCTTATTTTACAATACCCCGATTTTCAAAAACCTTTTACCATAACTATTGACGCATCGGGACACGCAGTCGGCGCCGTGTTAAGCTAAGAGTAGAAAGCTATAGATCTACCTTTATCCTATTACTCCGACGTACTAAACGGTGCGGAATGCAATTATTCCACCACGGAAAAAGAGTGTCTCGCTGTACTGTACGCCATTCAACAATATCGACCGTACATCTATGGAAGAGAATTCGCACTGCCTGCAGAATAAAACACCACAGTAATAGTTAGACGAAACCACCTGTCGCAGCAGCCGACAAACGAGTCACCTAGACGCGGCAATAATATAAAAATAGGCTAGAACAAAATAGTGGCGTCTGCAAGAGAAGCATTGTCGATTACAGGATAATAGGTCGCACAAAATACGCGCAATGGAGAATCATTTCACTTCGTAAAATGGCCTCTTATCTTGGAATCAAGAAAATAGTGAATTGTAGAATGTAATCAAATTCTACATACATATGCTCATGTAAACAGTAAATTGGGAGTCCATAATGTTGATAAGTATAAACTGGTTGCTTTAAAACTACGGTATGCACTTATGAGAAAAGGAAATTTCAATTTCGCACTGAACCATATCGTTGAGTCAAGGCATACACACGTAATCATTCATACTAAAATTGTATAGCACAAAAGTCTTTGTAGAATTGCAATCAGGTACGTAAAACCACATAGGTCAAAATTTTTGAGCAAGAAAATTTTAGCGGAAAATAGCATTAAGGAGCCCCAATACAAATTCTCGAACAAATTAAAAAATCATCGAGGACGATGATGATACTAAGGAGGGAGGACTGTTACGTCCCGATTAAAATTTTAAAAATTTTACGTAACTTCTAACGATAAGTAGAGCAGATCAGCTACTTATGGTAATTACTTATGTGGTTAATCGCGACGCTTGATACATAGCGGCCAGCGATAAATGACCCACGGTCGATAACGTCACGAGCGTATGATAAACCGAGGCACTTACCATGAGGAGATGAAATATCGGTAACAGAAAGATATTACTTACAAATGTTACCGATATAGGATAATCATATTTACACCATTACCATATGTACTATTAATCCTAATATGTTAAATAATAACGAAGGAACCGAATATATAGATGAAAAATATTAGTAGATACATATGTTTAAACTAATACAATAATTAATGCCATATTTAACACATCAGTTATCTAAAAATGTACAACGTAACACTAGTGAAATGAGTATGTATATAGTCAGACACACGGTAACCAAAAATTGTCTGACTAAACACATTACACATAATTTAGTTAGTAGTAGAATTCATATTCCTGAAAGAGCAAGAGATGCGGAAATCGCCCCTATCCCTAGAATGGAGAACCCATCATATATAAACCCAAGCGACATCCCTGTCAATTGTCTTACGTTCTCGGCAGTCATACTGTCCACTTCGATCTACGATTAACGAATCGCTTTGACAAAGTTACGGCTTCTATCTCATTGTGAACGAAGAAACACTCTGAATAAGTCGCGTACTTTCAAGTTCAATTCAAAATAGTTAACGTGTTCCAGTCTTGAACTAAGTCCCTTCGGCTGAGACTTTCGGTCGTCGTAAAGTGAGTCTTTTACGGATAAAGTCCGCGGTGTTAAACGTTCGCGAAAAGAACTCAAGTGTGGATTGGGTGACTGTTATAGAATCCTGTATCGCACTACGACTATTAAAAAGTGTTCTTACACCTTTTCACTATTGAATTACTTCCGAGTTTATTCAATTTATCATCTGGTAAAACTCCGTCGGTGTTTAACAATAAACACGGAGATCCAACCGACAAAACAACTCACTCTCTTGCCCTTTCAAGCATCGAAAGGTATATGTAAGTTTATTTCATGTAACTTTTAACTCTGTTCTTACTCTTTATAATAAAACAATTATTCAAGCAACCATCTCTTACTCATTTTAAACACTGTACTCTGACACAGTCCGCGTAGGGCTGATAAGTGACACACAAACCCACAAACAAATAATTGGTCAGGTCTTACCAGCCTGATATAATCAGCACACTGGTCTCTCTCTTTTCCTATTTTCCATACTACCCTCGCCTATTGCTCGGGACGTGACATAGCTTGCTCATTGATTTTGTCCACTGATCTCTCAATGTTGTCCGCTACCCTCCGCAAAGTCACAAACTCTGGTGGAGGTTTACTGATTGTTGAAGTTTTGATGTTGTTGCTTGAAAACAAGCTCTGATTACGGTTGGGTGTATTGCGAAGCATCACTTCTTCTTTTCTCTGATCCGGTAACCAATTTCTTACTTTAGAAGCATTTTTTTTAGCTTTCTCCCGCCCACGTATGTACGCGGGCCTTTTGTTTTTCCTACTTCTCTGAGATTTGAGTACAAATGCTTCACTGGCACGTCTCCCTCGAACCACGCGATCCCATGGTAATAACTCGTGAGCCAATTGTTTTGTTGTTTTGTTCGATTAGGCAGGCTTGAGAAGGGATGTGGTGGTGCTGATATTCAGTGTGCAGTATAATTTTTGTCGACAGCAGCTAGAGCCACGTCTTTGGAGAGATAAACTGAACTTCGAGACTTCGGAATCCTTGAATATCTATTGCGTAGTCCATATCCTCTTCTTGGTAAGAAATTGTAAATTATTTATGATCACACGTTCTGAGAAGCGGACGTTAGATCTTATCCTCCAATGTCAATAATAACTTGTCTTGACGCGCCTATTTCTAAAACGTTATCATATTCAGCGTAAACAATGCAGTTTATCGTCTTGACAAGTGCTTCCTCAAATCTCACCTTCGTAAAATCTGTTTGTAATGGTTTCGAGGAAATTTGCGTACCGTCAACGTAAAGAGATAAAAAGTAAATTCTATAATTTTTTTAATTAAATGGGTTGAGGTCCTTATCACCGTTAAATGCTTGATTTTCCATAAAAACGATTATTACTCTATTAGGTGGGTGTGGTGAGCCCGCACTTTTATTTATTTACTACAAGAAACTATCCACCTAGAAACACTACCCGAAGCGGGTAGTGTCACGCCTATCCTGAAAGGGAAATGGCTTAATGGTATACTTACTTACTATAATGTTCGGCCAATCGGAATGAGAGGGTTTTATTATATCTTGTTCTATTAATGTATCTACTGTTTGATCAATTATTTCTTTAATTTTTAGGCTCACGTGGTAATATCGCTGTTTGATAGGATCGTGGCCCTGGACGTGAATTTTAAGTTCTGTTAGGTGAGTCGCCCTATGTTCTTTCCACTGGCATACTTTTATTTTGTCTGTCGAAAGTGTTTACAATTGTGATTGTTGGCTTGCGTTAAGCTCAACAATGCCTTCGCAAATTTCCGATGAACAATTATCTTTTTTGTTAAGTTTGCCTAATCTATCTGAAATGTTATTTAATCTTACAGCTTTATTTATCAAATTAACCCATTGATTTCTGTTATCACTTTCCGATATCTCATTGGCTTTTGGGGATTCCTTTTCTAATTTTTTCCGATTGGTAACTTTTCTATTTTTCCAAAGATTAATACTGCTATTCCTATACGTGCCCTCGTATTCACTATTTTAAAATTTTTTCTGTATTTATTTTCCTTATTTTTCCTCTTTACTTTCGGTTGAGTTAAAGTAAATAAGTTTTGTGTGCTTGGGTTGTCGCTAGTATCTTGGGTGGGGATGCTCTCTAGGGGTTAGAGTTTGTTACTTGTGAAGGTGCTTATTGAGCTTGAGATATCCTTTGTATGATTTGTTGCAGGAATTTCGGCGTTTTTGGTTTTTGGGGATTGGTTAGGATTGATAGGTACTAGGGGAATTTCGCTATCTTTCAAATTGGGTTACTTTTATGAAGCTCTCTTGTACTTTTGAGGTTAATGCTACCTCCGAATTTCGGTTTTCTATTTTAATTATGGTTTTTTTCTTTTTTAATCAATGGTTCATCCCTAATTTTTTTATTTTTAACTTCCTTATTCATTTGTACTGTAAAATCAGGTGTGTTTCCGGTTTTATTTACAGTTATGGGGAGGGGTAGTGATTTTGGGTATGCTTAAATTGAATATCAAGTGGGGGGAACCCCTGTTAACCACCAAGTTTCTGAGTCATAGCTTAGGGGCATCCGTAGTACTTTTAGCATGATCGTACCTAGAATGCCTCCAGATTTTAATTTTTGGAACTAACCTGAACATTAGGCTTTTCTCGGTTTTCCCGATTATAATTAGAATTACTACATATCCAATTATATCGACCATTTTTCGGTTCGCAACCATTAATTTTCGCGAAACGGATTCAAACATTGAATATTTGGAATTCTGTATTTTTCACAGAAATTCCTTGTCAGCGTACGAGTGTGTGGCACCTGTATCTACCAAAATACGAAATAAATTATTTTTGCATTTTTCATCAAATGAAAACGTGTCTCCGTTATTTCAACTTTATCCGAATCTAGAAACTTTGGCGTTTCGGTATTAGGTTGTAATATTTTTGGTCCTAATACCTGCCCCTACAGTTTCCCTGGTTGTATGCATAATATGGGCATTCTCTCTTAAAACGGCCCGCTGTAGGGAATTCAATCATTGGCTTACTTTGACCTTGATTTGAGCCTAACGTAATTTAATTAAGCATTGGTAACGTTTGATTTTAAAGGTTGATTGGATATCTTAGTCTATTGTTTTGGAATCTACGTTGATAATTTGGTGGAAATCTAGTTTGAAAATTTGATTGGAAACCAGGTGGGAATCTAGATCTGAAGTTAGGTCTGAAATTTTGTTTATATTGATTTGGGAAATGTAGGAATGGAAATCGATTTTTATATGGTTTTTTATCTTGGTTATTTTGGTTTTCGTTTTGCTTATCATTTGGACTACCTTTATTTTCCCTTTTTTCTTCTTTATTGTTCGCGAAATTATTTTTAACCCTGTTACCGTTATCATGTTTTTTTATCCTCAATTTTCGGTTCAGCAATTTGTAAAACTTGCCTTCGAATTGTTCATTTGGCTAGCGCAGTTTCCCATTTTTCACCTAAATCTCTTAATTGCTCAAAAGTTTCAAAATCATTTCGTTTAATATCCATTTTACATTCGATTCTAAAATTTTCATAAGCTGTACGTAATTCGCATTCGCGGCTTTTTCTAGGATATAACTTTGGAAAAAGTGTTCTCATCTCTGTGAAATATGATTGAATATCTCGAGTTCTTTTTTAATTGCAAAATTTTATTTTTCGCCTTATTTCCTCAGACAACCTTCCATCGATATAGGGCCATTTTGCAAGACGGCGGACAAATTGACTAATGAAGATTTCGAAAAGTTGATATAGTGAAAATTAGCTGGAAAACGTTTCTTACCTTCAAGGGAGCCCTCAAGAACACATCCCTGCAGCGGCCGAGCTGCATTTTTAAATTTACTATTTTTTTCTCAATTTAGAAGCCCAAAAACCGCATGGGAAGGACATTCCTGTCACCCCTTTTTTCAAATGATGGAAAAGTCTAAAAATTATGAATTGTGGTATTTACCTAAGTCTGATGTTACAAATTTCGGAAATAAAAATTACAGCCACTGGAAAAACATGCAAGAGCATTTCTTTGTGAACAAAAGTGATAGGTAATTTATTTTGAATTTTTATTTGAAGAATACTTCAGAAGGTTTTCAAATAGTGTGACAGGAATGACGGGTGTCTGACAAGAATGATGGTGACTGAACTCATGAGGGAACCTCATGAATTTTAAAGTACTAAAGTGAGGACAAACGTAATTAGAAAGATCAAAGTACACAATAGGTAAGTACAAAATGGTATTTATTCACTCTAGGAACGGCAGGCTACTACAATCTTTCGAAAATCACAAAATATAAGTAAATAGTATCAATTTGTTCACAGTAACCTGTGAGTGAATCGGGTACCTACTTACGACCCGAAAAACCCCCTTGTAGCAAATTTTAGTCACATCGGTTTCTTTTCACAATTTTGGTCCGCCATATTGGATCCGCCATTCTGAATTTTTTAATTTTGACCTTGGATTTGTAATCAGCTACCTGAAAAACCCCCTGGTAGCAAATTTTAGTCAAATCGGTTTCGTTTTACAATTTTAGTCTGCCGTATTGGATCCGCCATTTTGGATTTTGTCTTACAACGATTTACATGTCTCCTACGATTTTGAGACAGAATTTGAAAAAAGGTCCACTGTGCGCCCGTATGCAGTGTGACCCTTCAATTCTTTTCACCTCGTGGACGCTAGGTGGCCTGGTTACCGCGTTTTTACTTTCTTCCTAATCCCTCCACTTCCCCTTCACGAATGCCATATATAAATAGAAACACTGACTGACTGCGCTCCCCACCTGTATTATAAACTAGAAAAGTAAGTGAAAACGTCATTCCTGATACCCAAAATCAGACCCTGTCACGTGACAGGACTGACTGTGACAGGACTGACGTTTTCGCCTTTCACTGCACAGTAGGCAGCCATCTTAATAGTTTGAACCCCTTCTGAGACCCAGGTCGTATTCATGCAGCAAGGACGTATTGTCTACCCATCACTTTATAATCATTTTTATTAGTTACTAGTGGAAACAGCAAGTGACAGGACTGACGGGGAATAAAGGTACGCATCGATTTCGCACTCATTATCACTTAGTTTATCGCAAAAATAAAATAATTCACTCACCGATGACTTTCCTCCAGGATAACTCGAGCTTCACTAAAGCAAGGTGATACAGCAGAGCACTCTTACGGCCTATTTTACAACCGCTAGGCGGTATTTCAAACTGATCGCTCGCCCGATTCAATTTCCTGCGGACAAGACTTCGGTGTCTAATTAAAATAAAGCAAAAATAAAGAAATCCTTCTTTTTTGTAGAATTTGGGAGAGGGATACTGTAGCATATTTTTGGCATATTAGAAATATTGAAAAGTTCAGTGGTTATAGTAAATATGTATGCATGAAGTTCACTTTTCACCCCTTGGGACACGTGACAGGACTGACGATCGGGCCATACTTTATGAAATAAATCGAAAATATTCTGAACAGCGATTAAAAAACATGTGAGGCTTAATAAAGTATCACGAGTACAATAGCGGTCAACAATCATTTTCTTAATTCAAGCAATATACATAGAATAATGACTCTGGGACACGATTTGTCCGCCGTCTTGCAAAATGGCCATAGGCGTTTTTAAAATTTTTTTTTAAAATCTGAAAGTCTTATCCAAGAATTTTTGTTTATTGAACACCAATCTGTAGCATGTTCGTTTAACAAAGCGTCCAAATTTTCTAAAATGTCTCGATCATTTATTTTATAACCCCTTTTGAATTGCTTTTATGACACATGCATGATTTCAGCCCTTTTCGACGCCTATGAAGCGGGGCTAAAGCTCTACTTTTTACTCTCTAGGGACTGAAAAGTGACGTCAGAGGTGAATAATGAAAATTATACATTAACCAACGGCCAAGCCACGCTGAAAAAACCAGTTCTCGTCAGATCACTGCAGTTAAGCAGCGTTGGGTGCGGTTAGTACTTGGATTGGTGATCATTCGAGAATACTGTATGCTGTTGGCATATTATGGGTGTGGTGAGCCCAAACTTGTAGTTATTTATAACTAAAAGAAAACTATCCACCTAGAAACACTACCCGATTCGGGTAGTGTAACGCTTACCCTGAAAGGGAAATGGCTTAATGGTATACATACATACATACATACATCTATGAGCTCGCATTTTAAGATTATCAGCCCACTCACCGTAAAAACTGTTAGGAAATTTTGCTTGCAGATAATACAATTTTGCGGTTATTTATGGAAAGTTACCACATATAGCTGATCAAATTACCGTGAATTACTGACCATTTTCATAATTTTCCGGAAATTTATGGAAATTTTTAAAAATGAACTGTGGGTAATTTATGGTAAGTTATCATATTTACCTGTAAAATTACAATAAATGACCGAAAAATTTCATAAATTTCCAGTTTATGGAAATTAAAAAAATGAATTTTGGGTAATTTATGGTAAGTTATCATATTTACCTGAAAAATTGCCATAAATGACAGAAAATTTCTGGATATTTCTAAAAATGAATTTTGGGTAATTTATGGTAAGTTACCATATTTATCGGTAAAATTAACATTAATGACCGAACATTTTTTCCGAAAATTTATGGAAATTTTAAAAAATGAATTTTGGGTAATTTATGGTAAGTTACCATATTTACCTGTAAAATTAACATAAATGACCAAAAATTACCGCTAATTTATAAACATTTTTTTTATAGAATTTTTGAAAATTTGGAAGAAGATCACATAAATTTCATGCTTCTTCATTCAAAATTTAATATGGACCGAAATCATGACAGTATTTCGAGAAATGTCTGAAATTATCGTTTGTTATAAAAAATATCGCATGCGCCAAGGGGGAGAGGCACTTTTTCGACTTGTATATGTTTTCCGTACTCGTTTCCGGCTCGCGCTACGCGCTCGCTTACGACTTGTACGGAAAATATACATTCGTCGAAGAAGCCCCTGTTCTCCCCCTAGGTGGATAATATACTATTAATTCCTTGAGAAAATACGCGGGACTGCCTTCTTTATTATTTCAGAATTTAATTGGCCAGTTGCTCATAATTTGAAAAGGCGTTTGTATCATGCCGAAGGAGAAATAAGTAGCTGGAGTTGTTTGATTATTTGAGTGATTGTTGGATTCGCAATCTGTGTCTCAATTATTAGTGTGTATTCGTGAACGTCTCTTTGATCTGTTGTTTATAGTCGGGAGTCTACGTGATCTGTTTCGGTGTGAGTTATTTCTGACCTCTAATGGTTCACTGTCATCAGTATTTTGTAATTTGAAATTATTAATTCTTAGCCTACTATGGTTTTCAATATTACTGTATGAAGTTGACGAGGTTCTTTTAAATATTTCCTTAAACCAAACTGCACGGGTTGTATGTTTCCAGATTCTCTTTTATTTTTCCTGTTAGTTGGATCTTTCGATTTATTTTTATATTCAAAGGAGCTATGAGCGGATAGGTCTATTCTAATTCTCTAATTGTTTGCCCTTTCTTCCTTTTCTTTAATAAATTTTCCCCTTTGTTGGTTCAGAAATTCGTTGTATTCTGCGCCTAATAGAAGTTCATCGGATTCCAAAAAAAAATGTGTATTTTTTTCTAAAAAGAATCGCATTCGAAGGTTTTGTTGTTGATTTGGGGTTGATTTTCCGACCTGTTTCTATTTTCTAAATGAGCTGTTTCGTTTGTTTCTTTTCGTATGTTATTCCTTTCGATTGACGCGCCTAGTATACGTAAATCTTCGTGATCCCAAAACAATATATTATCCATCGGTTCGAAGGTTCTGTTTGGAGTTTGAGTAATGTCCTGAGTGGGGGGTTGGTTATCTGTAATTTGAGTTGGTTCGGTCGTTGTTGATTGAGTCAGCCTGTCTCTATCTAAACTAATACTTTTAATTGGGGTTTCTATTATTGTTTATTTCTATTAATTGTGTTTGGGTTGGTGCCCGTATTTTGGTCTGTGTCGAGGACCTCATTTCCGATGTGGATTTCTAATTTAAAATTCTAATTTTGTTCCAGAAATTTTATTTAAAATGTTGGTTGATCATTTAGTAGTTAGAGAGTTCGAAAAAATGTTTATTTTCGTTCTTCGACTCTTTGTTTGAAAATACGTCGCGTGACCTTCCCGCGCGTAGTGAGTGTACGCGTTGCGTGTATGTACTTGTTACCGCGCTTGAACTTTTTGCAAAGTGGGGCTATTGAAATATTTAACGGAAAGGAAAATGTATGCTGGTTTACTTTCAGGTTATTTCCCGTTGCTTTTTCATAATTCCGTTTTTATTTTTCAAAAAGTAAATTCCTACTTTTCACAAAAAAAATTACAACAACTCCTGCCCCATTATACTTTCATTTTTAACCGGATTTAGTCTATTCTTTTTAGACTCAAATGCATTATGCCCCAATTTTTGAAAACGAAACATTTTTTTAATTTGTTTCCGTTTTGGTTTTTTGTTGCGTATTTCCAATTACGCTTTTCCGAACATCGCACGTGAGCATATGGCAAAACATTGCGAGAATTATACAGTAAGGTAAGCAACCCAATAGACGGACATAGTTGAAAATAAGACCAATACTCGGACGTGCAGTGTTAATAATGATTATTATTTGTCACAAATTTTCATGAAGAATAAAAATAAAAATGATCAATTATTCTCAAAATTTTTGTCTACTTAATAGTATTAAATATTTGAAAATCCAGAATTTTAATAATTAAAAAAAATATCCTGAATCGTCTTTCAAGAAGAGCAAGCTTATGATCATTTTTCTCGAGATCTGGTGTGAATTCTTAACATCAGTATGGACTTAGCTAAAGTTGACTAAAAAATTCGGCAATAAAATGTTATAAATATTATTCCTACCGATAGTTGTAATATTTTTCAATAGAATTACAAGGTAGCTTGGTAAGAATAATGTTTATGAAGTTTATAATTACGTGTCCGAAATTACCACTAAATTTTGTGAATAGTGCGTAGCAGTGGGGCAACGTGGTGCAAGTTTTTCGGAAACAGCTGCCTTTAGCGGTACGTGACTGCCTTGCATAGATTTCAAGTGAAAAAAGTGCAATGTTATTAATCCCACTACATCGTGAAAAGTATAATTGAAAAAATAAACTATAAATTATGTAAAGTTTTATTAATTAGTGTTGCCAAAGTCTATGTAACGGTAATAATTCATGTCGATGTCAAGTTAACCTCTAAAGTTTTATTACTTGTTGGGTAAATGAATCAAATTTTTTGATTTAAGTATAAAACTAAAATTATTATTACAGCTTAATTTAGAGTAATTCATTCTTCTTTATTCATAATGTATCCCCTAAGGGTTTACATGACTTCCATTTCTTACAACACTTCCTTCTAAATGTTTTATAAAATCTTATCCTTACTATTTACAGTTATTTACACCTATTTACAGAAAATCTTATATTCATATCCTTATTTCTATGTTTTGGCCATAGTGCAATTTGGGACGTGTTAGCGAACGAAAGCGAGAGAGAGAGAGAGAGAGAGAGAGCGATAACGCAAACGCAACTTAATTTACTTATGCTATTACATAACCATTACTTACAAATCTTTATGCTTCCCAAACCATCATCCCCTAGAATCTTCACCACATTCTCTTGCCAGCTTCCTTTATCTTCCATTCCTCGCCTACATCCTTCTCATACATGCCCCCATTTTTCCTCTCTTCCTCGTTTCCCAATCTAAATCTTGCTATTCTGGTCCGTCTTTTTTCTCCCCATCCCTTTTCTAAATACTTTGTTACTCCTTCCTTTTTTATCATCTTATACCATTTATTATATTTTGATTCCTCAATCATCCCACATCTTTCTATTAATTGTCTTTCCCTATCCTTTTCTTCCACATCTTCATAGTTGACTCCAGTACCGTCTTCTATACCTCTATCCTTGAAGAACTCCCTCCATTCTTCTTCCCATCTCGTTAATTCCATCGCCCTCCCTCTCCTTTCTTCTACCTCCATCAAACACTTTCTCGCTAACTCCCCTCCCTTTCCCTCCCTCAGCTTCGTCTAAAAATTCCAGGCCCTCTTTCCCGCTCTAGTACTCAATTTATCCCTTTGCGCTTCTTCTCTCACCATGTATCCCGGTATCCTCCAGTCTACCCCTAGCGTCCACCTTATATACCTTTCTTGTAAACTCTCAATCCCTTCTTTTTCCTATTCCCCATATCTGTTTCATTACCCCTGCTGCTTTTTTTATCCGTTCTCTTATATGAGCTCAATGATCTCCATTTGCTTGCAAGTTATATCCCAAATACTTAAACTCCTTTACTTCTTCTAATTTTATTCCCTTCCATCTCCCCGTCCATTCTTTCTTTCTTCCCCCTCCTTTTCTAAACCTCATTATCTTTGTCTTTTCTACATTTAGATTCAACTTTTTTCCATCTAAGTATTCCTCTAATCCTGTAATTAAGCCCGCCATCCCTTCTTCATCTTCTGCCATCAACACTATATCGTCTGCGTATGCCAGTGTATATATCTTTTCGTTCACTATCCTAACTCCTCCCCACCATTTTCTCTTCATTTCTTCTTCCAAGTCTGATATTAATATATTAAATAAAAGTGGGCTCAGAGGTCCACGAATATTGCTACCATTGCCCCTTCCTCCCTTTTAATCCTCTTATTTACTGAATAGTTCAGAACATATAGTGGTGGCTTTAGTGTCACTCCCCTATAATCTTCAACCTCCTCCCCTCTGCATTTTTACACTATTGGTATCACTATTCCGTCTTTCCATAACTCTGGCCACCCCTCTCCTCTCCATACTCTATGCACATTATCCATGCCCATTCCTTTAATTCTGTCCCCCCATATTTCCATACTTCATTTGGAATCTGATCTATACCAGGTGCCTTTCCATCTTTTATCATCACTAATACCTTATCTATTTCTTCCCTTGTAATGTCCTCCACCTGATCTGTTTTCCTACCATCTTTTACTCCTTTCCTAACTTTCCTCTCTACCCCTCCTAGTAATTCCAAAAAATATTTTTTCCATTCTACCATTTCAATATCCTGGTTTACTCTTTTCCTTCTTCTTCTCTCTCTATTTACCACCTTCCAAACCTCTTCTTCCGTCCTAGCCTTCTCCGCTTCTTCTTCACACCTTTTATTTTCCTCCTCTTTTTTTTGATCACACAACTCAGTATACTCCTTCTTTTTTCTCCAATATTCTTCTCCACTACTTGTCCCTTTTCTCCATTTTCTTAATTCCCTGTTCACTTCCTTCATCTTCTGTTTACAATTCTCATCCCATCCACTTCTATCCCCTCCTTCAATAACTTCTTTTTTGCTTGTGAACTCTAATACTCCTTTTATTTCTCCTATAATTATTTCCATTTCCTCGTTTACATTTCCTTCCCCCATTTTGATATTCCTGACTTTTTCTTTAAACTGTTCTTTACCTTCCATTGATCAATCCCCTCTTCCTGCTCTTTTTACTTTTGCTTCTTTTTTGGCCTTATTGATGTTACTTATTTCTTCCTCTACTGTCACTATTAAGGCAAAGTGATCCGAATCTACATAATTCCCTACCTCTAGTTTCTTAACCTTCTCTCTTACCTCGTCTCCACTACCACCTAATCAATTACCGTTTCCCTCTTTCCTTCTGAACGTGTATATTCCCCTTTCTCATCCCCCTCTATACTTCCATTTAGGATAAACCATCCCATCTCCCCTAGGCTCTTTAACAACTTCTTTCCCTCCCCATTCAGTATCTTGTCCTTGGAATTTCTTCCTCGCTCTCCATCCCATTTCCTTCCTCCTCTATCTCCTGTTCTCGCATTGAAATCTCCCCCTATTATAAGCCTAATCTCTTCTTTATTTTCTTCAATCATTTCTTTCATCTCCTCTAATTTCTCCTGCATGTCACCGTTCACATAAACCCCCACTATCTTCCACTTCTCTCTTCCCATCTTTACCTCTTCTACTATTAATCCTTCTTTTCGTTCTTTCATCTCTTTCTTATCCTTCCCTGTTATACATTCATTCCTTACTCCCATCACCATTCCTCCCATTGCTCTGCCTATTTTATTCTTCCTCTCTGCATTTTGACATTGCCATTTGTAACCTCTTGGTAACCGTCCCCTTAGTCTTTCCCATCCCTTTTCATCTAGCCACGTCTCCATCATTACTACTATATCCCATTGTGTTAAATTTTTCATAAACTCCCTATCCTTTCTTTCTAAGCCTGCTATATTCCAGTAGCATATCTTCCAATCTTGCCTTCTTTTGTTTCTTGTCTCTTTTTGTTTCCTACTATTTCTTATTTCTTTATCTCCCGTTTCTTTCTCTCCTAGTTTCCCGATACCTCATTATTAACTATCCGTTCCTTGTCCTCGTCCCAATTCCACCATACACCTTCTATCTGTATTTTCCCATACTTAACTCATGTTCTTCTTCCCTTTTTTTCTTTCCTCTTCCGCTATTTTCCTTCACTTATACTGCATGTTCCTTTCTACCCATGTCAAATCATCCTCTATTCTCTCTGAGCTTCCATATAACACCCTCTTCTTTGTCATCACTTCCCTCTTATGTTCCCATTTCTTCAGTTTCACTAGTACCATTCTTTCCCCTCTTCGCTCTTCCCTTCCGACACTTCGCACTTCCTCTATCTCTACCTAAGCATCAATCCTTTTTAGTACTTCTTCCACTCCTTCCATTAGCTCCTTCCCCTCTAATCTTAGACCCTTTATCGCTATGTTTCTTTTTCTTTCTTCTCGCTCTTTCTTTTCTAGTCTTTGTTCTATCTTTCTCAACCTTTCCTTCTCCTTATTCCCACTCTCCCCACCTCCAGACTCACGGTTTGAGCTTTCTATTTTTTTTATTCTGCCTTCCATCTGATCTACCTTATTATTAGGCTCTTCCTTCTTTTCTAGTCTTTGCTCCAACGTCTGCATCCTTTTCTCTAGCTTTTCCCTGACTTATTACCATTTCCTCATTTCTTTCCTAAGTTCGGCCATTTCCTGCCTAATTTCTTTCCTTATTTCCTCTACCCGTTTCTCCTGCTTTTCTTCATACATCCCCATTACTTCTATCATCATTTCGCGCGTTTCTTTCAATCTTTCCTTTTCCAACGGATCTTTAGCCTCAGCTCTGTCTCTATCTGTCCCCTTATTTTTCTAATCCTTCTCTACAAAACTATGTTTTTCGGCGGCGATCTATACATTTTTTTATTTTTTAAGCTTGACTCTATATCTTCCTTGTCCTCACTGCTTCCCCTCTCCCCTCTCTTCCTTTTGATAATTAATAATTAATAATTAATAATTAATAATTAATAATTAATAAT
>CAKNYM010049223.1:0-16480 GCA_932195095.1 Andricus curvator | reverse complement strand
ATTAATAATTAATAATTAATAATTAATAATTAATAATTAATAATTAACAATTAATAATTAATAATTAATAATTAATAATTAATAATTAATAATTAATCATTAATAATTAATAATTAATAATTAATAATTAATCATTATTAATTAATAATTAATACTTAATAATTAATAATTATGTTACGAGCGAATCTCCATTCTTTTTTATTTGATAATTAATGTGGCTCGAAATATTATTTCAAGCCAGATTGATTCAAAACTCTATATGAGTTTCAAGGGACTTCCTGCTCGCTCGTAACCTGAGAGCTTACTGTCAGCATGCTTACGCAGCATTTCAAGCTCCCGGGGACTGACAGCGAGCCAGCTTGCGAATGAGGAGAGTAATGACCTGAGAGAATAATTTTAATCAAGGATTAAAATTATTCTCTGATGAAAACATGCTTTTTATTTTTACACAGGTATTTAAATTTTGTTTCCTGTTCCCTAAACCACTCAATAACATGAGGGTGAATTGCGGAAGGGAATTTTATGAATGTACGGAATGATTACTGTGCACCTGGGCCTAGCTGAAAGAGAAAATGAAACACTGTACCTAGAATATAAGATCAAAAGATTAAAAGAAATAGAATTAAGGGAAAGGAAAATTAATTCTAAGGCATCAGCCTCGAGGACCTAAATTAGATACATGTAAGAGAACTTAAAAGGAACGAAGGTGTGGTTGCACTAGTTATGCTGGGCAGTAACACACACACACACACGAGGCACTCATTCCATCTCTGTCTCTGCGATGCTCTAAACATCGCCGTCTCATTCCTTGCATGTAGCTACGCTGCCGCGACGATTGCAAGCCTCCGCGCTCTACACGTTGTCCGCGCCTTCTTCCTCCCTATATTCTTACCATAATCGCTTCTCCTTCTTGCGTATAGCCGCATCATACATTGTGACTATAGCAGCTCGATGCACCTCGACTCTCTTTTCCTCTCTTCCTCTTTCCACGCTATCCTCCCATAGGCCATTTTCACTCCTCACCCTACATACTTCCCACCGTAGCCGGGCAGTACGGGCACATGGAAATACCAAAACAACACCACGTGCTCACTCAGCGAAAATTTGTAACGCTAAAATGCTCGTTGTTTTATGATGAAGAGGTTGGAATTAATATATACTTATATTTAAGTTGAAAATTCCAACCTGCATCAATTTCTATGCAAATTGAAATTAAAAAGTTCTTTTAGAAATATAAAGAAAGACTTGAATGCACCTCACTTATGTATGGTGCTGACGATGTTCCTGTCTCGCAGGTGCAAATATTCAAACGAAAGCATTTGGCAATAAAATTCTCGCACACTTAGAAACCAAGCTACCTGGCTCGTCAATTGTGCAAACGCTGCTTTGACTTTCATGGTGTATTCCTACCTTCCTAATTCAAATTCCGCAACTCTGCAAAAATCCCTACCTGAATCACCTCAATTATAAACCATCGGACAGAAGTCAGAAATTGCAGTAACTTGGGCAACCTGGCACGGGCCAGAACTACCCAGACTTTTGTCCATCCGTCGTCGGGATCAAGAATCTGATAGAAGTTTTTACTGGTAAAATTTAGTCCGTAAGATGCAACCACGTCATATCCCTGGCACCGAAGTTCTAACTTTCGACCACGTAACGGGAGTGAGCCGCCGGAATCGATGGGTTTCAACCGTTAAAATTTGGGTTCACGGTCCGGACGTGAAATTTTGAAATCTCTATCCGATGGGAGGTAGGGCCGTAACGGGAGCGGTCAGTTTTCTTTTCGCGTCCTATTCGACCTACTAAAAAACAAAATTTGAGTTTAGTCTAGAAAAAATTCGCTCCTTTTCGAATCTCAAAACGAAAAGGAGCAATTTTCTCGGAAGGATTCAATTCACTTTTACGAGAAGTAGATATAATTTATATCTCCCGTAAAAGCGAATTCACAGAAAGAGACAGGTGTTCGCGCGTGTTTGTGTGTCGCGAGTACCTTATAGGACTAGAGTGGGTAATTAAACCAACGAAAATAAGAGGTTTTCGCCCGCTCCAGAAAAGGGAGGGAAAATTCGGAAGTCACTTCTGGACTTAGTTTTCCTTTCTCTATCCGACGAGCGGTAGTTTTAGTGCAACGACGAATTGGTGAGCTGTATCGTTCTTCTTTTATTTCTATGATACCTTTCTTTTTCCTTTACCTGTTGACACGTTCTACCCATTGTAGAACGTGCCCTTTTATTTGAATCTCGCTATTGCTCTTTTAATTGATTTGTAATTTTCTTTATTTTGTCGTATAAATAAATCTCAGTGTTACTATGAAATATTGAGAAACCAAATTTATTTCGAATTCGGGGAATTTGCGAAATCCTCATTTATTTGCAATTTTTTTTGGGACAACAAGTCTCAGACCGAAAGTAGGGGTACAAACCCACATAAAAATGAAAATAGGAAAGTCAAGTCTCTCGCCTTTCCTTCAGTTTAGGGGAAGCCTCCCCCCAACGTACCGGTACTAGGCACCTTTTTGTTTGCAGGGTCCTTTTTCGTTTATGGATTTAAAAATAAATTTTATTTAGTTTATACGTGACAAAGTGATGGTGGCAGCGGTGCTTCGATCGAAGCGGAGCTTCGATTGAACTCTGGTTCAATTTAAGCTTGTGGGTTTTCCCCTCTGTAGGGGTACGTCGAGGCGACGGTCTCTGTTGCCTACGTTGAGGGTAAGACTAATTGCTTCCTCTGTCCATAGGGCGAGAATTAGGAAGAATTCAAACGAAAAACTGTTTTGATTTGAATTTCTTTTTCTTACCCTACCCTCTCTGGACCTGTGAGAATGTTTTCGTTTCTCCAGGCCCGTCGAGGAGGGTGGGATCTCTAACCTAATAGGAACCAACAAAGAAGCCATGCCACGGAGCTTCGACTGAGCCTAGGTTCAGTTTAAGCTTTTGAGTCTTCCCCTCTCTAGGGGTACGTTGAGACGTGAGCCTCTGTTGCCTACGTCGAGGGTAAGACTAGTTATTTTCTCTGTCCATAGGGCAAGAAATAGGAAGAATTTATCTGGAAGAAACCTTTCATTTGAATTCTTTTATAACTCATTCTCTCTGCTCCTGTGAGAATGTTCTCGTTTCTCCAGGTCCGTTGATGAGGGCGAGATTTCTAACCCTATGTGATAATCAATTAAGATACAATTCAACGATGGTTTCAATGCTATGATATGGAAGTGCCGAAGTAAAAATGTCTGACGCTCTCAATAAAACGTTATTGACCAATGACCTTCAATCTCGGAAAAGAAGAAAAAGGTACGGCGCAAAACATCAGAAGAAATCTTGCGTACAACAAATCCCTATTATTTTTTATAATCTAACTTGCCCAGTCAGGAAGGTGATTCCCGTATGTATCGTGCGACCAACGATTCGACCTGCAATTATCGCGCCTGAAGTTGCTCCCGCGAACCTAAACGCACCTATCCTAGAAATTGACCTAGATCAAGAGGAAGCCCTTCAGAATAGGAGACGCGCCTTTTTAGAGGAAACCCATTCTAATCTCGGGGTTGAAAATCGCGAACGTGAAATCGAACCTGTAGCCGGACCCTCAAATGTCGACCTCTCAAACGGTGACCTTTCAGACGACGACACAGTCATTCTAGACCCGGAAATCGAAATCTTAAATTAAAGGTCCGATTCCAATTTGGGAACTTAGGAAATCAAGTAAAAATTTTGGTCTGGTGTACCATAGTTCCCCCTCTGAAACTGACCTCTGAATCGCTCACAAGGATCCAAATCCAGGTCGATTATAAATTAACCGACTTGTTTCAAGGGAAATAAAAATTCAGGTGTGGCGAACCTTCGCCACTCGGTGCCCTAAAAAGAAAACTAGATTAATGCCGCCCTTCGTAACTGAATTTGCGTCTTCATTCGGAAGGCGACTGCCCACTTCAGTCGAAATACACGGCGACGATTTTCAAGACGGGTTTGCCGAATTAATCTTCAACTGGAATACCAACAACAATTCTATGGACAGGGGTAGTCTTAGCGTCCCCTATCGATCTACCCCCGAGCACGAGGTTATTATTGAAAATAGAACGCTACGTGTGGTGGGATAATTGGAATTGGAAATAAGAGAAGCAGACTTCCACTTCTACGTTATCTCCAACCCGGAAGCTATCGGACTGAATCAGATAGGGGGGATAGCAGGAGTACGGTTGATCGAATACTTGTCCATATTGCATGGATTTTTCATGGATTAATCCAAGGAAGTCAACCTCAAAACTAGATCGATATCCCCTTGCGCGGACGGAACGAACCTCCCCTCATTGCCTATCACACATGGCCAGGGTGAGTCCCGACAGAATAGCTGCATTAAGAACCAAGAAGGTCACCGGTATTAACTACACCGTGAAGGCTGGTTAGCCATTTCTACCAGAAAACACTATTATTAAAAATGGCTAATTCCGGTGGTGATGACACGGATCTGAACAGGAGTACTAACCTCCTAGGGGTCAATTCAATATTACGATTCCCAACCCAGCTGCAAATGTGGATACAGCTGCAGCCATGGCCTCCGTGCTGGAGTGCATGACATTGCAACAGAGCACCTACCACATTCCGCAGTTCGACGGAAAGACTCCCAAGCTCAAGGAATTCCTGCAAGACATCGCGAATGGCGGAGTTTACATCACCGAGGCAAATGAACCTGGGTTCATTAAGATCGTCCTCAGCAAGCTCAAGGGAATCGTCCGCGACAGCGTTAGGGATAAGCGCTTCAATAGGGTGAACGAATTAAAATATAGTAAATCTCCGTATGCGTCAGAACGAAACAGTCAGGGACTATTATGACCGAATCCAAGGCCTCCTAAGCGGTGCTCGACATGCGGTGGCTCCCGGACGAAATGTCTACCTTCGTAGATACCCGAAACCCCAAGAACCTCGTTGAGGCCCTAGATCAAGCCCTACATATCGAAGAGAGGCAAAAGCAACTGAAAAGCCAAGAATCACCTCTCTGCCTATCCCATCTCCCGACCAAGGGAGGATGCTCACGATCGACCGCGTTCACCGAGTCCCTACTCGAGGCAAATGGAGAGGAAGGAAAAAAGGGAGACGCAAGATTCAAAAAGAAATGGCTCAAGCGGAGACAAGGATCCGATAAATTATCCACCTCCCGCTCCTGCAAAATACCCGGCCCCCTACGTTCCTTACCCACTTCAATACCCTTATCCCTATCCTCCTCCTTTCCCTCCTAACATCCCCTTCCCATATCATTACCCTCAGCATTTCTCCGCCCCTCATTTCCACATGGGTATCCAACCGACAATGGAACCCGAGCCAACTGTCCATGGAAGAGGCATGGAAAGCCAACGAATGATACGACGCCTCCAACGTCAAACTCGCCAGGACCCTCGGGGAATTTAAACTTGCAACAGACTCCTCGCTCGGACGCGGCAGGGAGTCAGTCCACGCCCCAGCGCCCCCAAAAACATGTATGCTTCCCGGAACACACTATCGTGTGCTACGAGCAGGAACTGAAATAGAAAGCTTCCCGGTGTTCTCGCTGACAGCACCAGAATTAAGACGCTCCATATGCAGCTTCCTAGTACATCCGGGATCCGATGTGAATTTGATCAAAATTGAAAGTTTGCTCCTCGAATTAGAATACGAACCGGACAAGGCCGTCCTTCTGACAGGGATACATCCAGACCCTGTAGTGACGATTGGAACAACCAGGATCACCCTATTCGGCAACCCAGTCGAATTTCACATCGTAAAGAATGACTTCCCAATATCCCCCGATGGGATCATCGGAAGGCCTTACCTGCGGCAAGAACGGGCCCAAATATCTTTCAGGCACAATTCGTTGGTCACCATTTCGGATCCAATCAACCCGATTCCATGTATTGACAAAGAGTCACGATCAGCCCGGGCATCGCTCAAACGCGAAATTAAATCCTTCGCTAGAATTCGAAAAATCATAGCTAGGAAGAGGCAACCAGTCACCATAAACGTCCTCAATCCAGAAATAAAAGAGGGATATCTAACTAGCATACATACCCCTGAGGGAGTGTACCTAGGCGAGGCAGCCGTCTCCACCCACGAAGGAGTCTGCCATGTACTTGCCATCAACACCCGGGAGGAGGACGTGGACGTAGAGGTGCCTGCCCAGGAAGTCATGCCCTACGAATTTATCGAACCACACGACGAAGAATCCACCAATTCTGAATCCGAATATTTGCTTAAGGACCTACAAAAGGAAATGGGTAGCTCTTACACAGACCGTGCTAAGAAAATTAAGGATAGCCTACGCATCTCAGAATCGACATCAGATGAAAGATACTACGACTATAAGTGGGTAGAAGACGTCGCCGATATTTTCCACATAAACGGGGAAAGGCTCTCGGCTACGAATGCAGTCCAACATAGGATCCCTACCACTAACGTCGAGGTCATAGCTAGGAAGCAATACCGATATCCCAATGACGCTGCTGACCAAGTGGCCGTTCAAATAAAAAAACAATATGATAGCGGAATTATGGGGCATTCCAAGTCCCCTTACAACCCTCCCCTCTGGATCGTCCCGAGACTTCCGAGCTCT
Organism: Andricus curvator; assembly: GCA_932195095.1. Lineage (NCBI taxonomy): Eukaryota > Metazoa > Arthropoda > Insecta > Hymenoptera > Cynipidae > Andricus > Andricus curvator. The sequence goes on along the minus strand of CAKNYM010049223.1, from coordinate 9,907 downwards.
TAACGAGAAGGTCATAGGGGACGAATACCCCTTGCCTAATATTACGGACATCCTCGATCATTTAGGGGAGGCCCAGTATTTTTCTGTGCTCGATCTAGCCAGTAGTTTCCGCCAAGTCGAAACCCACCCCGATGACAGTGTCAAAACGGCATTTTCCACGCCTCGAGGACACTTCGAATATCTGCGCATGCCCATGGGGATCAAAAACGTCCCTGCGACGTACCAACGGCTAATGGACACAGTGCTAAAGGGGATGCACGGCACCAAAGTCTTCGTTTACCTGGATGACATTGTGGTACACTCCAAGGACTTAGAAGAACATGATTTGAAGATCAGAATGTTGCTGTACCGACTCCGAGCAGCCAACCTGAAACATCAACCCGACAAATGCGAGTTCCTACAAAAGGAAGTAGCATACCTAGGCCATATTATTATCCACAAGGGGCTGAAACCAAATCCGGCGAAAATAGAGGCAATAAAAAATTTTCCTCGTCCAAGAACCGTACGTAACATCCGTCAATTCCATGGGCTATCGGGTTATTATCGAAGGTTTATAAAAGACTACGCGAAAATCGCCAAACCTCTGATCGACCTCCTTAAGAAGGATGTAAAATGGAAGTGGGGCACAGTGCAGGACCAAAGCTTTCACAAACTTTGTGACCCTCTCTGTAGCGAGCCTATTCTGCGGTATCCTAATTTCAGGAAAACTTTTAAGCTGACCACCGACGCCTCGAGCCACGCCGTCAGCCACGTACGGTCGAGAATTTATACTCGCCCGTGACCAAGAGCCAATCCACTGGATGACCTATATTAATAATTATTCAGGGGCCAGGCTGCTTCATTGGCGACATTAATTTCGAAATTACCAATACAAATTTGAATATAAGGAGGGAAAGCTGAACAGAGGAGTAGACGCATTATCGGGGAACCCTCATGACAATCCTTCTGAAAGTTCAGAAGAAAACAGGGACCTGCAGGACCTGAGTGGAATTCAAGGAACTCGCACATCCACCCAGTCAATGAAACTCTTTACGGAAGGGACCCACTCACAAACAGACCCCCAAAGGGTACTGGTTCTGACACGAGCAGGAGCTTCACGAAGCAGCCCTGAAAACGAAGTCTGCGGCATCAGGGAAAGCGAAACCAGCGGTACGTAGAACAGCGGCCTTTAAGCCTGCGAAAAGAAGGGAAACCGCCCCTCTAACGTCAATCGCCATTCCCGCCCCAGTCCCTAGAAAGCGAGGGAGCCCAAAGAAAATACCGGCTCCGGAAAGCAAATCCGACATGGCCAATGTGTTCTCAGAAGGAGTCCCACCACTCGAACTAGAAGAAAGTTCCATAGGTAAGCGACTGTTGAGAAGAAGAGAAGCAAGTAAATCGCCGGTCGCCAGAAGTGAGTCCTCGACCGAGCCATCTTCGGATGACGAAGGTTCTGATTCTTCGGACGCGCATGCACAGTGCAGTCAAGGTCGCCAAACCAATAATGCAGCCGAGATCGCAGCAGCAACCGTAGCAGCCCAAAAGGCCCGCGAAGCCGGTATCAAGAAACTCAGACTAAAAACCGACTCGAAGTTTCTAGTCAGCTGCGCAACTGAATCGATCCCTAAATGGGAAGCAAATGACTGGAAAACTTATGAAAATAAGCCAGTTAAGAACCGCTCCGAATTCGAGAAAATGAACATCGCTCTGGAACCCTTAGAAGTGATTTGGGAACACATTCCTGGACATCAAGGAATCCTCGGTATCGAAATGGCTGGTAAATGGGCCAGAGAAAGCATCGAGGGTCCAGCAACGACCGAAGTAATTGAGTCAACCCTTCCTCCGGGATCAATCACAATCCGAGTGCCAGCGACCACTGTAAGTAGTGAGGACGATGAGGACATTGGCGATACACCGGGCCGCCTGCTATCATCCTCCAAGGCAAGTTTCAAGGAAGACCTTCAGAAGTCCTTTGCGCAATTCGACGCTCAAACCTCTCGGAGCTGGGACCATGAAGGAATGGAAGAAAGCAACCAACTGCCATACACATATGTCTCCGAAGGAGAACAGGATGAAGAATTACTCAAGGAATGAGAGCTGCGTGACCCCTGCGGAGAATACCATAAAGACATTTTCGCGGAAAGGGTGAAAAGCTTTTTGTAAAACTATGAGAAACAGGTTTCCCAAAGAGCCAGTGAGAACTCAGAACCCGAATGAACACAACCCACTCCACCTATAGCCATGGAAACTTCCGCTACGGAAACTCTTAGCCACGCCAGACAAATCGAACAGCTACCTTCCTTCCCCACAAAAGATTCCGGTGTGGTGAGAAAAAGCACCGTTCGATTTAAGGATCCTCCTGAAGAAGAGGAACCCATTGCAGGGTCCCCCATCGTTGGACGAAGCCGACAAATGGGAACCCTATACTTCACCCCAGCACTTGCCACGGCGCCAGGCGCCAGATCTACGCCTTTCACCAATGCCCATCTGGACGCAACCCTAAAGGAAGAAGGAACGTCGTTCAACAGGAGACCGGGGCTGAACCCACGAACACTCCAGACAGGGAGAACATTCGAACCCTCACCAAAAATCCCCTCCCTATTCTCCTCTTCCCTAATTGATGTAGATCTACCGTACATCGACGATTCTCCAACTACCGAGACACCCCTCCAAAAGCCCATTGAAGTAAGGTCAAAATCGGCTGACTTAAGCAAGAGCGAACCCAACATTCTACACCAATGGACTGAACCTCTGACGTACAGCCGGGATAACTACGCTCACTTTATTTCAGAAGATTGCGAACCAACGAATCCTATTGAGACACTCCTAATCGCTACCCAGCGTCTTGATATTCAAGACCTATGGGAACGTAGGCCCAAGAAGGGGCAGGTCGTGGTTACTCCCCACGGTCAACATTACATCTACTCTGTCACAGTAAAAAGGCGACACGTAGACAATATCGACTGGAACGACGTAACCATAGAGCTAAACCACCTTCGTACCGCTTTAGAACGGGACAACCAAACATCTTGTCGAATGGCCAATTCCGGAGACGCCCTAGGGTCGTTGGCCCAGAACAAAATGGCGGAATTACTGACGACCGTTTTTCAGGATAGCAGTATCGCTATTACTCTCTGTCACGGGAAGGTAGAAGTGGTTCCCCCTGAATTAAGGCAAAAGATCATAGCTGAATACCACGGTAGTTTAATCGGTGGTCACAAGGGTGTGACTAAGACATACTGCCGCATCAGAGAGAGATATTCCTGGCCTGGTTTACGAGACCAAATTAGTAGTTTTATCCGCAGTTGTCGAAGCTGCTTAGAGCAAAAACTAGTTCGAGCTAGGACTCGAGAACCCATGCTCATAACCGACACCCCAGCTGAACCCTTCGAAAAAGTGTCCCTCGACACAGTGGGAAAACTGCCCACCACACCGAATGGGGACCGGCACATCCTGGCAATGCAGGACAACTTAAATAAATACTGCATAGCTGTCCCCATACCTGATCTCAAGACTACCACTATAGCCCATGTAGTGGCTACTTCCCTGTTCTCCCAGTATGGTGCCCCTCGAAGTATCGTGACCGATAGGGGAGGAAGCTTTGTGAGCAAGCTTATGAAACACCTTGAGAGGTCGTTCCAGGTAAAACCACTTACCACCTCCGGCTACCGACCTCAAACCAACGGGGCCCTTGAAAGAAGTCACATAGTCCTGACAGATTATATTAAGCATTGCGCTAACGATTATGATGATTGGGACCGATTGCTCCCTTTTGCCATGTTCGCTTATAATACGTCCGCGCACGAAGCGACTAATTTCACGCCCTACGAATTGGTTTTTGGTCGAGTGGCAAGGAGGCCGAGCTCCTACCCTCAAGGCGAGGAACTCGAGACCTACGGCTCCTATCTGCCCGACCTGATAGTGAGGATATCAGAAATCCAAAAACTTGCGGCCGAAAATTTAATTAAGGCAAAAACGACTTCTAAGGAACAATATGACCGCAAGGCCCGGCCCTTGAACGGAAAGATAGGGGACCAAGCGACCGATTCGCAAAACACAAAGATAAAATTAGGATCGTCCGCTGCTAAACTCGAAAGAACCCTAAGGAAGAATCTAAAGACAGAATATGCCCTTTCTAAAAAGTTGTTGTATTCTCTCCTATGACCAACTATTGAAGGCAAAAATCATTAAGGCGTTTGGCCGCATCTTGTAATCTCTCTAGAAATTTGGGCCCTATCCTGTCTTGGACTTCCTTCCTTTTCCGAAGAGAAAATCTAATTCGTGTTTTTTTTAGGTAAAAGATGATGAACCTATGGTCAATAATCCTCCTGGTCTCCTTTACCATCTTGGAAGGCTCCAACCCCACTACTTATAGGAGCGCTCCTTTAGGGGCCAGTACAGGAGTTTACTACGACCATCTGGGACCAATGAAACGAGTCGCTGGAACGTGGAGGGTCACTGTGTTCCTGGACTTGCAGAAGATCCAAGGACCCCTAGATTCTTACCAACAGCGATTCCAACATTTATCCGATCTGTGTCTACCTGGATTCGAAATATTTTGTCTACAGACGATCACCGACTACGGTCTCGACGCCAAGTTCCTGATAGCCGAAGGCCTGAAGAAGGAATTATCTAGGCATTCCGCAGAGATGAAGGAGCGCACCAATAAGGCAGCGCTTTTGAGCCTACCGATGGGAATAAGAAGCCGACGAGCACAACCACTACTGGGAATCCTAGAAGCCCTCTTTGGACCCGTAGCGGGCCTAATGACCTACAGTGACGGAGAAACCCTCGAAGCGGGGATCGCCGAACTGAACCAGGCTCAAACCAATTTGTCTCACCTGGTGGGCTCAGTTAGAAGGAATTCACGAGCTTTCGAGAACCAATAAGGAGAGACTAATCCTACATGAAAGACAACTGACACAGAACAATCTTAGGTTAGAAAATCTTACGCGGGCAGTTGCGGAGCTCAAATATGCCCAGGCACTGACTCGCGTGCCAAGGGAAGATGCATCTCTCACTCCTGACGTCCGAACAACTGGAGCCAGTCTACCAAGATATCAAGGATCATTATCCCAGGCTTGAATTCCCTACCCCAGGACCTCAGGTGGACCTCGAGGAACTAGCTAACATAGTTACCATCACAACTATGTATAAAAAGGAAACCCTGAGCATACTAGTGGACATTCCACTATTGGAATCATCTTACTACCTAGAATACTAATTACATCCAATACCTGTATTCCAGTCGGTATTAGGAAATGGTTCTGGAAGTGCATACGTCTTACCAAAGTTTACCTACATTGCCATTGGAGAATCCCAACGGACCTACATCCTGCTGGACAATCAACGCATAGAGTCCTGCAAGAAAACCCCCTACTACAGGGTCTGCAACGACAACTCACCCGTCAACGAAATTGCTACCCATCAAACATGTGAAAGCGAGCTGCTATTGAATCCTTCAACGAAAGCTCTCCGAAGATGCGACATCCGAGTGTCCTACAATAAGGAATCAGAATGGGTCCCTATTGACTCTTTGAGTGGCTGGCTCTACTCCCTAGCTGAGCCCTTGTCCACCGAGCTGCGGTGCCCCAATCAAACCAAGTCGGTAGTCACCTTGAAAAGAATTGGGCTAATACAGATCGCACCTGGTTGCCATCTTAAATAACATCATCAAACATTCTTCGGAACAGCCAGTGAAACCGGAACAACGGAGATCATCTACGAGCCGCTTCTCCACCTCAATCTGGAACTTCAACACGAAAGATGAAAAGAAGAAACAGCACATGGTGGAAGATTCCGTCAATGATGAAGCCTTCCTTGCCAACAAGGTGTCTCTGGAGGACTTGAAAAAACAAATTAATGACATGAATCTACAACACCGAGTTAAGGCCCAACATTTAACGCTGATTCAAGGTTATTACGTGGGACTAGCCCTACTCGCCGTAAGCCTGTGGTGCTACTGCTGCTACCCTCTTGCCAAATTGGGCATTACCAGAGTATGTCATAAGAAGGGCCCGAAGGACTCCAACTACGACCAGATGGATTCCGAAGCGAAGAGGCCCTCGGAAAACACTGACGAAGCCCGCATCGAGATCGAGCTACCTCTGACCAATCAAGAATCTTCAACAAGCACGAGCAGTAGTGCATGTAAGGAAACGCCTGCAGTATCACCAAGGGCTGCGACGCAGCCCTCGGCGCACGCCAGTTAAACTACATCAAGGCCAACGATTCAGCTCCCCACGCAAACGCTACAACCATTCTGAAATTAAGCCACGTATACTGCCTGTATGTGTATGGGCATGACTGGATAAAATAAGTCATTTCCGTTTCCATGAGTATAGCTTGGAAATTTAAAGGAGGGAATCGGGCTCCCCTCACTCGCAAGTTACCCTAAATTTTGGGGACGAAATAATCAAATTCCGGTGTGATTTGTTACGAGCGAATTTCCATTCTTTTTTATTTGATAATTAATGTGGCTCGAAATATTATTTCAAGCCACATTGATTCCAAACTCTATATGCTCGCTCGTAACCTGAGAGCTTACTGACAGCATGCTTGCGCAGCATTAATCAAGGATTAAAATTATTCTCTGATGAAAAAATGCTTTTTATTTTTACACAGGTGTTTAAATTTTGTTTCCTCTTCCCCAAACCACTCAATAACATGAGGGTGAATTGCGGAAGGGAATTGTATGAATGTACGGAATGATTAACCTGGGCCTAGCTGAAAGAGAAAATGGAACACAGCCTCGAGGACCTAGATTAGAAACATGTAAGAGAACTTAAAAGGAACGAAGGTGTGGTTGCACTCGTTATGCTGGGCAGTCACACACACACACGAGGCACTCATTCCATCTCTGTCTCGTCGACGCTCTAAACATCGCCGTCTCATTCCTTGCATGTAGCTACGCTGCCGCGGCAATTGCAAGCCTCAGCGCTCTACACGTTGTCCGCGCCTTCTTCCTCCCTATATTCTTACCATAAGCGCTTCTCCTTCTTGCGTATAACCGCATCATACATTGTGACTATAGCAGTTCCATGCACCTCGACTCTCTTTTCCTCTCTTCCTCTTTCCACGCTATCCTCCCATAGGCCATTTTCACTCCTCACCCTACATTCTTCCCACCGTAGCCGGACAGTACGAGCACGTCGAAATACCAAAACAACACCACGTGCTCACTCAGCGAAAATTTGTAACGCTAGAATGCTCGTTGTTTTATGATGAAGGGGTTGGAATTAATATATACTTATATTTAAGTTGAAAATTCCAGCCTGCATCAATTTCGATTCAAATTGAAATTAAAAAGTTCTTTTAGAAATATAAAGAAAGACTTGAATGCACCTCACTTCTGTAAGATGCTGACGATATTCCTGTCTGGCAGGTGCAAAAATTCAAACGAAAGCATTTGGCAATACAATTCTCGCACACTTAGAAACCAAGCTACCTGGCTCGTCAATTTTGCAAACGCTGCTTTGACTCTCATGGTGTATCCCTACATTATTTCATTGTGTGGTATTTATTGTGTGTGAAGGGTGTGAAGATAGTTCGTGCTTTGTGTGAGGATGTGTCAGAGTATAACTGTTAATGAAAAGGGTGGGTAACGGTGTAGAAGAGTGAGTAGGAGGAGGGTGATGTGTGTAAATGTGTGTGGGGGGGGGCTGCTCAGATTTTTTTGTTTGTGTTTGGGTGCAAGTGTTTGTATGAAAAGAGGAAGTTAGTGTATATGATTGGCTATGTTGGAAGATATTGTTATGTGGGCGGGTCAGTGGGTTGGTATGATGTGATCAAGGAGGGGGGATATGTATTAAATAGGTAAGAACGTACAAGTCTCAGCAGAAAGAGAGCGTGTTGATGAGTGCGAATAAAAATGAGAAAGAGTGGTTGAAGTGAGGGCGGAGGGGTTATTACTTTTTGTTTTATTATTTTTGTAATCATCTTTTTCCAAAGGCGTCACGGAAAATCTCTTAGCAAGGGCTCAATTTTTTATATTTTTTAACCAAAATTTCATGAAATATTTTTTAAATGTAACTTAAATATGTACAAAAGTCTTTAAATGAATAACTTTCATTGTTGCTTCAGAAAAAATTGCTGAAAAAAGGCTTTTTTTACCCTCTAGACTTTACCCTCCCCCCCCCAAAAAAAAAAAAATAAGCCTTAATATAAGTTACATATAAGGAAAATTAGTGCTAGACAATTGTGAGTGAGGAGAACTCACCACTAATTAAGAAGACTAGGATAATAATTACACGAAAACAAGGTAAAGAAACAAAAAAATAAATGGATAAAATTTAAATAAAAAACAAAACAAAAAAGGTTTAATGCTCTTATAATAGCGAAATTCCATATACAAAAGAATTTTTCAACTTAGCTAAAGGCATGTTAATGCATGCAATACGTATGTAATATGTGTCACTGTATTAGTATTTGTACGAAAAGAAAAATATAGACAGGAATTGGTCTTAATTATCCGTAGACTATACTGGTCTATTTTTATTTAAAATAAATTAAGCATGAAAAATGCACCTACTCAGGATCTCAAAGTGAAAAATAAATGCAACCAGTCTCTCATGAAAGGCATCGATGTTCCTCACAAAAAGTAAAACTAGCTGTGAATTCAATCTCGAGTGTTTCCACTTTGTTTGTATTTATAATTATATAGTGCTCATTTCACGAGCACTTTGCAAATAATACAAAAAAATTTTTTAACACAAAGACAAATCAGACAAATAAAATTTTGTATTCGAAATGATAATTTTTCGAGCTAGAAAAGGGATGGGAAAAGTTCTGTAGCACCCTATCCCTTTCCCAGCTTTATGATTTCTTTACAAAAATTGTCAGAATTACCCTATTTGAATACTTAGGATCAAAAAGTCTTTTCTATTCATGCGTCAACTTTGAATTAAGTCAATGAAAAAAGTTTTTCTGTTTGGAGCAGATGACACAAATATTATAAATGAACATAACTTCCTTAATCTTCAATAAAGTGCATTAATATTATAGATCAATCGATTCGCCTTGAATCAACACATCTTTTCTGTTCTTGCATCAACTTTGAATTATGTTAATGAAAAAATTTTTACTATAAAAAACCGTCAGTTTCAAGATATTAGTCGGGAAAATAAGCCCTACAATTTTCATCAATTGATCTGCGACCGTTTTCAAGTTATCGTGTTCAAAAAAAAGCGTGAAATCCACAAATCCACACACACACACACATCCAGACATCCACACACACACACACATCCGGAGAATTGCTTAGAACATTGTATTAGACATTTTTAAATTGCGGAAGGTTCAATTAAATGAATAAAAAAATTTTGTAAAATGTTACCATTACAAAGCTTCCTCTATGAGGAAGCAAAAAGACCAATTTTGCTATTCAGAAATCAAAAAATTGGCTAATAAGTAGGGGTAGCGTGGGACCAATCCACTTTATAAATATCGATCCCGGTATCGGTACCAATGGGACTTCTTACTCGACCCTCTACGAGGAAGGAGCTTCACTTGGTCTAATTGATCTACCTGTCATTGGAGACAAGGAGATTGAATAATATAAGCATCATTGACAGAGAGCTACCTAAATGAGATTCTCCTTCTTGGGTTTTATAAATTATTCTAATTCATTCTTTTTGAATTAGAATAATAAATGTGAGCTTGTGAGGATTTAAAAAAATTAATTGTGTTTAATGTTTGTAACGACTCTGCACCTTATTCAATTATAAGGACCTTGTTGTGCATGCTTGCATATTGAATTTTAAATCAAAAGTTTGTTGGGAATTTCTCTTTATTTTTATACAAAACAAAATTATGTGGCTTCTCGTAACGACCCTGCACCTGATTTAAACATTAGGACCTCGTTGTGCGCGTAAGCTTAAATCTATATAAAAATGATAATATCTCGTAACGACCCTGCACCTTATTAAAC
>CAKNYM010049222.1:87136-144671 GCA_932195095.1 Andricus curvator | reverse complement strand
CCAGATAGCTGATCAGTCTCTTTAGCGATCACCCCAAGTGAAGAGCCGCATAAAGTCATCATGTGAAGCTCCCCACTCGGGCCCATCAGTATCCAAAGTCTTTTGTGTCAGGCGTCATTCACTCTACTGACAATCTTTTTATAAACTATTCGTCACCACACTTTTCTGTCCTGACATACCTCTCTAGCTTCCTTCTCGTCCACGCATTTTTTCATGCAAGCTCTGGTGTTTCTATGGCTTCTTAAGTCTCTTCGAATAAGGGTCTCATCAACATATTCTAACCATTCTCTTAGCGGTCTGCCGCTGGGCAAACTGCCATTTACTTTACCTTTATACACTTGTTTCGTTAGTCTTTCATATTTTTATTCTCTCAACATGCCTAAACCATCTTATCAAATTTCTTTCAAATGTGTCAACTAGTATCTCCTCCTCACCACATTCTTTGAGGATTATCTCATTACTTACTATGCCCATCGGTGTTTCGCCGCATATCCTGCGCAGGAATTTCATGTTAATCGCGTTAATTTTACTCTTATCGTTTTCTTAATAAGTCCACGTCTCGTTACCGTACACTACAGTCGGTATGAATATAGAACTATGTATTGCACTTCCCAATTATATCCTCAATCTCTGTGACATGGATTCTCTCTCAGCTAGTTTGAAAATTCATCACTTCGTTTGTTTGGTTGAACATTAATTTTTTTAAATTGAAATTTAATTATTTAAGTTTCGGTTGACAATTTATATTTTTTAGTAAAAATTATTTTTTTTTGCTTGAAAATTCAACTGTTTCAGTTGAAAATTCATTCTTTTAGTTGCAAACTCTTATGTTTGGTTTAAAATTAATTTTTTTTTACTAAGAATGTTACTATTCCATTTTCGGTTGGAAATTATTATTGTTTTGGTTCAAAATTCAACTATTTGGTTGAAAATTTGTCTTCTTTAATCAACAATTCAACTATTTTGTTGATAATTCATGTATTTTGTTAAAAAATTGTATTTTTTGTACAAAATAATTCTTCTTTTTTAAAAACTAATCTTCTGGTTTAAAAATTCATCTTTTTTGGTTGAAAAATCAAGTGTTCCAGTTAAATAGTCATAATTTTAGTTGAAACTTTTTTTTTAATTTAACTATTCAGTTGATTCATAATTTTATTTGAAAATTCATCACGTTTTTTTTTTGTTGAAAATTAATTTTTTCAACTAAAAGTTTAACTATTTCATTTTTTTTTGTAAAAAATTGATATTTTTAGTGGAAAATTTAATTATTTTGAAAAAATTCATTTATTTTGCAATGTTCTTCTTGTTGTGTTAAAGGATATTCAGAATGAACGTCATGAATTAAAATCAATGTTTGCGTTTTGCGGCAAATATGAATATGTTACTTTTAGTTAACTGGGAAAATTGAAAAACTTGACCGGGAATTTGAAATCGTCCGCCGAATCGCCACCCTTGAAAATGTCTGTGCTTGGGGAAGGAAAACCAGTTGTTGCGATGATTCCTGCATATATTTAATACAATTTTGAACTATTTCACCTGTAAATACTACAATTTTTAATGTTCAAATTTAAAAATAGTTTAATCTGTAACAGTTTTTAAATAGTTAAATCTCCAAGTCCATTTCTGTAAATTATTGTTAATTTATTTAACTTTTTAATTACATAAAGCCTTCTGAACAATCTAATACTATAAAATAAAAAATTTGAAACCTTTAAAATTCAAAGATTTTGAGATTGGGCATTGCAAACCAAATTATTTGAAATATTCAAAATTGAGTACTTTAAATATTTAAAACTAGAAACTTTGGAGAATTTCAAATCAAACTTATTTATAAATTCAAAATTGTTATGCTGCAAGACATTTAAAAAGATTGGATAAGTTTTTCTACTAAAAATTAAAAGAATTCAATGAGTTACCTACACTTTATTTAGTCCGAGTTTCAAAATATTGGCGCCATCCTGCGTTGTAATGATTCCAATCGTTTTCAATTGGGTATCCATTATTCTGAATCAAAGGTTAAGTTGTCACGACAGCATTTTGATATTGCGATAATTATTTACAAGCGGTTTTTTACGCTTTCAAACAAAAAAATGTCAACAATATGAAATTAAAAAGAAGTAAATAAACGTTTTACAATAATATACTCGCTAAATCAAACTACTACTGCCTACTTGATAAAGACACTATATCACTGTCACATCGTTAGATGGCATGATTTTTGCGTACCGTTAACCCACATAATTTCGACTCTTCATTCGGTATTCCGCCTGAACAAACATTCTATTTTTTGTACTTGAAATTTTTGTTGAATTGTTAAAAATTTAATTTCCGAAAAGGGCACTGCAGGCAAGTGCATTGACTCAATTCAACCCGATTGGAAACAATTTACACAATTAGCAACAATTTAAACCGATTCAACTTTTGATCACTCTTAATCGTTATGAATCGTGTCCAATCGATTATTTCTAGAAGGGACATTTGTTGAAAATTTATTTTTTTTTGTAGAAAATTATGTTTTTCTTCAGAATTTAATCTTCTTGTTGAAAAATTCTTCTTTTCGGTTAAAATTGCATGTATTCCAGTTAAATATTTATCATGTTAGTTGAAAATTCATCTTTTAGGTTGGAAATAAAATTACGTGGTTGAAAGTTAATCTCTTTTGTTCGAAATCAATTGTTTTGGTTGAAGATTCATCATTTTAATTAAAAATTCATTTCTTTCGTTGAAGTATGAGATATTTTATTGAAAATTTCTTTTTTCTTCGTATTGAGAAGAATTTTTTTGCCGAAAATTGAGCTATTTTGTTGAAAATTTGTTTGTTTTTTTGGTTGAAAATTATTATTTATTCGAACTGAAAATATAACTATTATTCCAGTTGAATATTCTATAATTTCAGTTAAAAATTTATCTATTGATCGTTCATATTTATCTATTTATCGTTCCTTCCAAAATCGATAGTGTGGATAGTATGGAAGATTACCATTCTTTAAATATCATGCAAAGAAGCACTTCAAATTTTTTAATAGCACGCTTTTTTACATTTCCATACTCGTTATAAATATAAGACACATGTTTCTGATTTATGTTTGAACTTTATACGACTATTTATAAGACAGTTTTCGAGTTTTTTCTGCAATTCACACATGCAGCGTTGAACCTGATTCAAGCTTCCCGCCTGACGTCCTTTTAAAAATGGAGGTCGTCGTACGAATCCTACGGGCGATTTGATTGGTTCACTTTTTTTCAGATGCGCGTGGCGAGACCATAGTTTCTTGGATCATGCCTCTACGGCTAGACCATGTATTCTTAGATCATGGGCCATACATACGTCGGAACGGTCGGAACCATGATCCAATGTCGGAACGGTCGGAGCCATGATGGGAACGTAGATCATGGGAACGTATGTCGGTTTGTAAACATTTGTGAAAAATTGGTATGCTGTGTAATTAAAAGTGAAAAAATAAACTTGAGTCTTTTTAAATAAGAAAGTGACCATGGAGACAATACTGGAACAGCAGCGTCGTTATCACGAGGAGCGAGAACGTTTAATGGACGCTATGGTGAAAGAAATGCTCTACAAAAAAGCTGGGCATCGTGAAGCCGTCAATTCAGAGCACCGTTTAAAAATTCTTCTCGATCATTTTGAGGACAGTACTGCTCAACTCCAGGATCTTTATGAGGACAAGGATAATCAGAGAAAGGATGAAGTTCAAGCTCTTTCAGGACCGAATGAATTTTCGGAATTTTATTCCAGATTGAAGTCAATCAAAGAATTCTATCGAAGACATCCGAATGAAATTAGCGTTCCCATGTCGGTGGAATTCGAGGAACTCGCGAAAATGAGAGAAAATCCAACCGAGGAACTCGCAAATTTAGTTGAATTCACAGACGAAGAAGGTTATGGTAAATATTTGGATTTACACGAGTGTTATGAAAAATATATTAACCTCAAAGGCGTCGAGAAACTCGACTACATAACCTATCTTTCGGTGTTTGATCATCTCTTTGATATTCCAAAGGACAGAAAAAATGTAGATTATAGACGTTATGTGGAATCTTTACTGGATTATTTGTCTGACTTCTTAAACAGAGTTCGACCACTGCACGATATTAACGCTGATCTTGAGGAAGGGAATAGGTAACAATTTTTTGATTATTTACTTAGGGAACGTTACTTAATTAAGGGTGATTTTTGACATTTCAGACCCTCTCCTCCTCTGTTGTAAGGATTGATAAGATTTTTCTACCCCCTCCCTTCTTCTTACGTAAGATTGTATGTTTTTTACTCAATATATCAAGAATATATCAATTATTTTCACTGTAAAGGAGATTTCAAGGGATTACAGATTTTTTGTCTCCATCACATTTTAATCCCATCTGATTGTGTATCGAGAAAATCTCGACTTTGTCTAAAAATGATCAACATGCATCACTAATTTGAAAGGATTTTAAGAGATTTTGAAATATTTCAGAATAAGAATCAGAATTTTGGAGAATTTCAGGGGATTTCAAATATTTGACGGGATATTTAAAAGATTTTGTGGAATTTTAGCAGATTTTGAGAGATTTAACGGGCTTTTGATGATTTTACAGGATTTTAAGAAATTTCGAAACATTCCGAACTATACCCATGGATTTTAGAGGATTTTGTAATATAGTAGGACTCTGGTAGGACTCGTCGGATCGGGACGGACCGGGTCTCCACTTTCGATCGGGCAGGTCACAGAAACAAATCTTAGCTCCACCTCCTGGTAGTGACCTATCTCAAAATGTACAAGGCCCTAATATTTGAGCAGCCGTTACAGGCCGGTGAATTTTCATATATACAGCACTGACTTCCATGGAGCATTCTCACTTAAGACGTCACGCGCTCTCACCGATCTTTGGGGGAATAACCGTGCTGGTGTACCCCTATAGTTTGTACGGGTTCCTGGAGGGTTTTAAAATTGTTTTTGTTTTTTCGAAATGCAGGCAAAATTTTCGGAAGGTTTTTTTGATCGGTATGCTTTGGAATATGAAGATTTTAATGAAAATGTCAATGCAGTGCCGTCCATCACTATAGTGAATATATTGACATACTTTAGTCAACCCCGCAGTTCATAAACCATACATTATTTAAAAGCATATACAAGTTTCGAAGCTCGTACATTTTATGAAGCTGTTTTTGTGGTAAAGGTGAAGTGCAAGGAGTTCAATGGTACTTTTCTGCCTCTGAGTGAGGTTAGTATAACATTATTGTATTTTTAGTTATAAGTTAATGTTTTAGTTATTATTCGCTATTAATATGAACATTAACAGTAAGGGGGCGTCCATAAATTACGTGAGGCATTTTTGAGAATTTGTTGACCCTCCCGCCCCCCCTGGTGAGATTTCGAAAGGTTTTTCTTAACTCCCCCCCCCCCCCTAATCTCACGTGAGATTTTTTAAAATTTTTGTTTTTGCTGTAAACAATCAAAGGGCTACCGTGCTGCTCTGTGGGGTTCAGACAAATACGACAAACACAATTATGTGAAATTTCGCCATATTTCATTCTAGAAAATTTTTTTACTGTGATTTAACTTTATTTTCACGCAATTTTACACCGTTTTCTACTAGAAAAAAAATTACGTAATATTTACTAAACCCCCCCCCCCCCCCTCCCCAAGTGAGATTTGGAAAGATTTATCTTGAACACCTCACGTAATTTATGGACGCCCCCTAAGTAATATTCCTGTGGAGCATGGAATTTGTTATAATCCTTGTTATAAAATTCCATTGCTAATGTAAAATGCGATAGCAGCTTATTGAGATTTTGAGGTTAGGATTCAATTTAAGAAGTGCCTCGTCCCGAAATTCGGGATGACTAATCCAATATTGTTCAGAAGCTTGGCTAGTCGTCCCGGATTTTCGGGACGACTAGTCCATCCCCTTTTCCAACTCACCCAATTTTTCGGGACGGCTAGACTCAGCCTTAAATTTTAGATTGCAAGAGCGATCTACCTGCAATAAAAAATGTACTGAAAAGAAGTAGGATGAAAACATGAAAAGCTATTTTTCATTTCAATCCTGATTAAAATAGTTTCTACGTTTTTTCGCGAAAAATTTTACAAACTTACATGAATTTTTTTATGAAATTTGTATGGGAAATTTCGATAATTTTCAATGTATTTCAAACATGGAGTAGTTCTTTCGTATTAAGAAAAATCTTAACTTTAGTAAAGTTTTTGTAGTCGTATCTTTTCGTAATTTTTCGTAGATCCGTGTAGATATACCAGTGATTTACATTAAAGTGGCAAAAAAGAATGCAATCTTGTAACGGTTTTATGCTATCACCTTGTATTAAACGAATTATCTAATTCAGCGGCCAGTTCGCTCTTCTATTCTAAAATTTAATCCTAACCCCAGAATCTAAAAAACCTTCTATCGCATTTTACATCAGCAATGGAAATGATAACAAAAATTATAATAAAATCCATAATTCACAGTAATATTATTTAATATTAATGTTCATATTAATAGCAAATAATAACTAAATCATTAACTTATAACTAAAAATACACTAATGTTATACTAACCTCACTCAGAAGCAGAAAAGTATCATTAAACTCCTTGCACTTCACCTTTAACCCAAAAACAGCTTCATAAAATGTATAAGCTTCCAAACTTTTATATGCTTTTAAATAATTTATGGTTTAACCTTCATCCGCTCGCGCGCTTTGGCGTCACACTTGCGCTCGCGCGGCTGCTAATTGCCGCCCCAAAGACACTAAAGTCTTCATCTTTCAGAGCATGCAGATAACAATTTTCCATTTTTCCATTTTTTTATGTATGTGGTCTTCACATCTTCCGAAAATTTTGCCAAATACTCACTCTGCATTTCGAAAAAACAAAAACAATTTTAAAACCCTCCAGGAGCACGTACAAACTATAGGGCTATACCGGCACTGTTATTCCCCCAGAGGTTCAGCCATCTTATATTTTTATGGCTTAATGAGAATGCTCTATCGCGTGGCGTCTGCTGCGTCTTTGCGTGCGTGCGCCTACCTATCACGGTCAGTGGAGAAATTTGCAAGTGGGACTACTTCCCTCCGAGGATTTCGATGCGGCGAGTCCCGATGCGACAGGTCCTACTATATTTCAAAAGATTTAACGGAATTTCAAAGGATTTTACGGGATTTCAAGAGATTCGGAAAGATTCTCACGGATCGATTTGAAGATTTCACAGAATCTCAAAAGATTTAAAGGTTTTCCGAAGTTTTTAAAGTATTTCCACAGAGCTCAATTATTTGAAAGAATTTCAAGAGAGTATGCACCATATCTATGGAATTCACAGGATTTCAAGGAATAGTCACATCATTGAAAGAATGTTGAGGGATTTACAAACTTTGCAAAAGAATTCACGGGATTTCAAGAAATATCGATATATTTTCAGGAACTTTGAAGGATATCAGGGGATTTTAATGGGATTTCGAAGATTTAAAGGGACTTGATAAGATTTCAAAAGATTTGCAAAGATTATAAAGGATTTAAAGAGATTTAAAATGTTTTTGATGATTTCACGTGAGTTAAAAGGATATTGAGAGATATCAAAATATATTCACGGATTTTAGAGGATTCCGTAAGATAGTTGTTAATTTTAAAGGGATTTCAAGGCATCTCGTAGGGGATTTTGAAGATTTCAAAAGATTTCACGGAATCTCAAAGAATTTTAAGGGAATTCCACAGTTTTTTTAAGGGATTTTCAAGTATTTTGGGAGATTTATGGGGTTTTCGGCGATTTCACGGAATTTTAAAGGATTTTAAGACGTATCAAAACATTCCAAAGTACATCCACGGATTTTGGAGGACATTGTAAGATTTCTATTAATTTCAAAGGCATCCAAAAGATTTAAAGGAATCTCGTAATATTTCTACATATTTCACGGAACTTCAAGGATATTAACTGATTTTAGTCGAGTTTAAGGAATTTTTAAGATTTCAAAAGATTTCACGGAATCTCAAACAATTTTAAAGGATTTCCACTTTTTTAAAAGGATGTCAAGGGATTTTCAAGAATTTTAACTGATTTTATGAGATTTAAAGGGTTTTCGATGATTTCGCGGAATTTTAAAGGATTTTAAGAGATATCAAAACATTCCAAAGTTAATCCACGGATTTTAGAGGATTTCTGAAGATTTCTATTAATTTAAAAGGAATTTCAAAGATTTAAATGAATCTCGTAATATTTCGAAATATTTTACGAAAATTCAAGGATTTTAACCAATTTTAAGAGATTTCAAGGGATTTTGAAGATTTCAAAAGATTTGACGGAATCTCGAAGAATTTTCAGGGATTTTCACAGTTTATAACAGATTTTAAGGGATTTGCAAAGATTTTAAAGTATTTTAACGGATTCAAGGAGATTTTCGACGATTTTGCGGGATTTTAAAGGATTTTAAAAGATATCAAAACATT
The DNA here is from genome assembly GCA_932195095.1 of Andricus curvator. Lineage (NCBI taxonomy): Eukaryota > Metazoa > Arthropoda > Insecta > Hymenoptera > Cynipidae > Andricus > Andricus curvator. The sequence goes on along the minus strand of CAKNYM010049222.1, from coordinate 136,238 downwards.
CCAAAGTATATCCATGGATTTTAGAGAATTTCGTAAGATTTCTAATCATTTTAAAGGGATTTAAAAGATTTTTAAGCGATCTCATAATATTTCGAAATATTTCACTGAACTTTAACGATTTTAATGGATTTTGAAGAATTTACGGAATTTCAAAAAATGTAAAGGGATTTCCACAGTTTTAAAGGATTTCAAGGGATTTGCAGTGAACAAACTCTTAAATGAACAGAATTTTTAAATTCAGGCAACCCAAGTTCAAAATGCATTTTAACTATAAACTTGCCTTATTTGTAGGGGAGGCCGGGGCGAGATGGGCATAGTTATAATTTTCAGTTAAATATTTGAAATCTATAGTAGTTTTTAAAAATGTAAGTGGTTTTATACATTCTATGAACCTTCATGTATCAATTTCATGAAAGACGAAGTGTTCCAAAAATAGTAATTGCGATGAAAATACAAAAATTATAATTTGTGCACATATCTCATCTCGCCCCATGCTCTGGGGCGGGACGAGACACGTATTGGAGCGAGATGAGACACCTGAACTATTTATTAGTTTTTGTTAATAGAAGGTTATTTTTTTTGTATTTCTCGTACACATAAATGATTATTTGAAGTATTCTAAGAAAGGAAATGAGTATCACGACAGAATATAAGTGTTTTCACGATTGAGCAATATGATTATTCGTACCAATTCATGCTCTGTAAAATGTTCAACAAATAATTTTGTAAAGTATAATTAAGTCTTATTAATGTATAGAATTCCTGAAAATAAAACAAGAATTCAACGATCAAATTTGGACAAACACCACAAAATGCTCCTATTGCAATTCCTAAAAACAATTCCTAAGTGTTCTTGCTAGACATACGAGCGGGTTTGTTGATGTTGACCATGAGTTTGACTGGGATAATGTTGAAATTTTACACAGTGAAAGTAATGAGAGAATTCATGGAAATGCTTTATATTAAAAAACAAAATAAGTTGTCTATTAATTTAAAAACTGATTTGGATAAATTAAACAAAAGTTATTCTAGTATGATTAATTACATTTAGCAATAAGTTTTCATGGGTCTTGACTTTCTCTTATTTCTTGTTTGTTTATAACGGATTTTCCTTTTGACCCACATTTAGTTGTCAGGTATCGAGGCGATAGCGTCGTTATTTCGTCGCTGTTCCTACCTGCTCTAATTTTTCTTGCCTTGATAAGGGTGCTGTGTGAGCACCGAAACGTTGGTAAATATTAGGAATGTTTTTGTATTGTGATTTGATAATAATAAAAATTAAAAAGACGAAAGAAATAAAAAAAAGAGAAGGAAGGGGATTTGATTGGTTGCCTTCTCATTGTTCTTTCCTCTTTTTTATTTTTGTGCAAAGAAACAAATTTTTTTGTTTTTAGGAATTGCGATAGGAGCATTTTGTGGTGTCCAAATTTGATCGTTGAATTCTTGTTTTATTTTCAGGAATTCTATACATTAACTTGATTATTGGACGTTAAATGGGATTTTGAATTTGATTTTAATCTAATTTAAAATTCTTAAATTTCAATTTTAAGTCTTATTACTTAGGGGAAGGATTTTATAAATATTTGAAAGTAGAAATGCATTTAATGGTTATTTAATTGAAAATTTCCCTTTATATTATAACTTTTCTAATTTCAAGTTGAATTAACATTTATTTGAAATTTGTCATTTATAACATGTTTCTAAGATTTTTTAAAATAATTTATAAACTGCTTTTATAAAATTCACACCTAAAAACCGTAATTTTGCGCTGCATAAAAATGGGGATTTTTCTGAAAAATTTAATGAAGTGATTATAAATATAAATGTTAGAAGCCTTCTGAAACTTGTCATTGTCAATATAAATAAAATTTTCGTTTTGAATATGCTGAAAAAACAAGTCAAAAAATAAAGTTTATAAGCAAACCCAATTGCAGGTGCTCTGACACTAGAATTTCTTTACACGACAGATTTTACAATAGCAGTCATAGGCTCTTCTAACCACGAATGTCAGTTTTTCTTTTGTAAGTTTTCAATTTTGCAACTCTCCTTTAAATCTTTATATATTTTTCAAAATTCCACTCAAAAAGACTCAAATCTTGCGAACAAAAACTTTTCTGCCAGCTAAATTAATAGGTTATGACAAGCATGACAAGAGCGACTCATCTCGCCCCATGAACCCGGCTTATTCCGCCCCAAATCACAATTATGATTAAAACTTCAATATTACCTATTTTTATTAGTTAATTGTGTATAAATGCGTTAGTACATTCAAGTTCGGTAAATAAACTTCACGACAAACTTTAGTTTAAAAATATTATCTGTTATTTTCAATCATTTCTTTTCGCTCTGTGATATCATAGAATAACAGGATTCAGGTTTTGAAATTTTAATCATTTTTATTTTTACTTTACTCTATTTAATTTCTTTCTTTTTCCGAGGAATTAAAAATCATTATTCCTGTTACTTCTGAAAAGAATAGCAACACAAATCACATATTTTGAGAGAAAATTCAGTGTCTCATTTGACCCCGTATGCTCATCTCGCCCCGGTCTCCCCTAAATATACCAATATGATAAGATTACATTTTTAGAAAGAAATATTTTAGATGAGGACCAATCCTTTCATTGAAGAATAGTTAAGATATGGGCGCCCGTAAAATTGAAATTCCATTTATTTTTTAAGAATTCAAAGTATATAGACATTCCTGGTAATTAAAAAATACTTCAAAATTAAATTGATCGTGTTTGGAAGAAATTTATAATTTATTAGAATGAGTCATTTTCAAAGATTTTCTTTATCTTCGGGAATATTTTTTTCAGAGTTTAATTAGTTTTATTTTATGGGATTTATCGAAAAACCCACTTTTTTCTACTTTATCTTCTTTTTATTGTTTAATCGAGAATTAGAGAGAGGAAAATCTGATTGTTTCGCGTATGATACGAAAGCTTTCAGATTTCTACACTGAGCGAAGAATTCCCGTGTAGTTCGGGTTTACACCCCAATAGTTCGGGTGGTTTCTCTTTTTTTTCACACGAAGGTTTGGTGCGCTTGCACTGCTGAGACGTGCGATCACCCGAACCATTCGGGTGCTCAACCGAAACAGCAGCAACCGAAGTGGTGGGGGGCCCGCCCCAATACTTGGGGAGCTTGCACGAATGATTCAGGAGATTCGAGTCGTCAACCGCGTTGGATGTTGCGCGTTCGACGTTTGGGCATGTTCGCTAATGGCCGCAGCTGATGAACATCAGGTTCTTCAAGAATGTCACTCTTTCTAGGTTATGTCGAATTTATTGTTCATCACTCATATTTATACTAACGGAGCATTCTATGATTAGGTAAATCACATAATCGAAAACTCGATAATTTACATGTAGTGCTTTAGGACAGGGTTGAACTGTAATCATCAACGTGTAAGATTTTTAATTGATTCCAGTTGTCTAACGACCTTAATCATTCGTGCCACTACCCGAATCATTCGTGCAAGCTCCCCAAATATTGGGGCGGGCCCCCCACCTCTTCGGTTGCTGCTGTTTCGGTTGAGCACCCGAATGGTTCGGGTGCTCGCACGTCTCAGTAGTGCAAGCGCACCAAACCTTCGTGTGAAACAAAAAAAAAGAGAAACCACCCGAACTATTGGGGTGTAAACCCGAACTACACGGGAATTCTTCGCTCAGTGTATATCAAATAAGCGAGGATGAAGGCATTTTGTCATTTTTTAATGAAAATATTGTAAAAATGGTGAAAGCTTCAATGTATTCTTAACATTTAAATAAAATTTAATATAATACACATTTTTCAACTTTGGAGAAAAAAAAGTAAGAAAATTCGAGGACATCTCATCTGAAGGAAAATAAATTTGATAAAAACCCCATGATTACTCCTTTCATAGATTTACAAAAAATATTTCTTTTAGCCGAGGGGTTGACAACTCGTGAAGTATGGTGTACACTTGTGCTGAATTATCCTGAAGTATCTTGAAGTACGTGAAGTATCCTGAAGTACATTGAAATATCCTGAAGTATCTTAAAATATCTTGAAATTTTTTGAAATATCCTAAAGTACCTTGAAATATCTTTTGAAGTATCTTGAAATATCCTGAAGTATTGTGAAGTATCTTGAAGTATGTGTATTATCCTGAAGTGCTTTTAAATATCTTGAAGTATGTGAATTATTCTGAAGTACTTTGAAATATCTTGAAGTATGTGAAGTAGCTTGACGTATATAAAATATCCTGAAGTATCTTGAAATATCATGAAGTACCTTGATATATCATAGTATACCCTGGAATATCATGAAGTATCTTGAATTCAGTTGAAATCTTTCAAATTATTTTGAATACTGACGTTGAAATTGATATAAATAAATAGTGCTAAGGGCATGTAAAAGACATGCCCTTAAACGGCTTTTCATGGGAATTAGAAACAATTTTGAGGACATGTTGGATGTTTGAAAATAGTAGTAATATGGCAATCAATATCGTAATTTACGGACATCACGAACTGGACAATAAAAGCTGGTTGAGTCAGACTCACGTTTTGTCGAAACCTATCTCTATGTTTCGGATACTTATAGTTATGTATGTGAGCGTCGCTGCGTAGTACAAGTTGGTTATAAATGTAATAAAAAATCAGAGTTCGATATTTGTTTATGAAAAACACAATCTATGAGTGACAGAACAAAATCAGAAACAATAATAGAGTGAATGTATTCTGAAACAAACACTTAGAACAAAATTCACCTTGAGCTACCACTAAATATATATATATTTTTAATTTTTACAAAAATCAGGTGTTAATTTGTCACCAAAAGGAATAATTTGTGGAATGCAAAATTATTAAAAAAATAAATAAAACTTAAAAAAGCACCCTTTTAAAGAGTTTTTCAAACTAAACATTTCTTGAATTATTTCAATCACTCCTAATTTTCAATAGTCCTACTTTCAAACTGACCTGAATTTATACGATTTTGTTATTATTTCTGAAATAATGATTCAAGTATTAATAGCCGTTACAATTTTTCATCCTGCAACTTTAAACAATTCCAAGTTGTAAGTAAATATTTTGAAATGTTTCAATCTAAAATTATCAAACACTTTCAATTCAAAATTCTTGCACGTGTAAATAGCTTTAAATGTCAAATCATTCAATGTACTGAATACTAAGGGAGTGAGTTAAGCTTGTATTAAGTTTATTCAACATTCTTTGCAAGTCCTCGATTGATTCTGCCATAATAAGCTTGCCATCTGCGAAAGCTAACCCACGTACCTTCACTGTTTCGAGATCTACACCTTCTTCGTCGAAGAGGGCCATTCTTAGACACTTATCCATAAATATGATAAATAGCCATGAGGACATAACGCATCCTTGTTTCACGCCTTGCATAATATCGAACCAGTCGCTCAGTTTCCCATGAACCCTGACAATCGCTTTACTACCTGTATATATTGTTTTTATTGCTTGTAGGAGCCATCCATTGACTCCGTACTCTTTGAGGACTTCCCAAAGTTTACTTCTATCCACCTTGTCAAATGCTTTTTCTAGGTCAACAAACGCACAAAAAACTTTCTTTCCTACTTTCAAACATTCTTCTGTGATCTGTCTTAAACTAAATATCTGATCTGTACACGATCTTCCTGGCATAAATCCACTTTGGACTTCCCACATCTTTTCTTCTGTAATTTTCATTACCCTACGAATGAGTATTTTTGAGTATATTTTACTTACGGTACTTGGTAAGCTGATACCTCTGTAATTACTACAGTTGCTTTTATCTCCCTTTCTTTTGTATATTGGTACGATGATCGCTTTTCGCCAATCGTCTGGGACTTCTCCCATCTCGATACATAAATTTATCAATTCGCACAACCTGTGAGGTAGGTACTCGCCACCGTATTTAAGCATTTCAGCGCTAATATTGTCTACACCAGCAGCCTTACCGTTTTTTAAGATCTTAATTGTACCTCTAACCTCAGTGACACAGACTTTTTCAATTGGGTTTTCTAATGCATTATGTTCTATGTCGCAGTTCTGTTGCCCTATATCTTCACCTCCTAATAATTCTTTAAAAGAGTCTTTTAGAGCGTCTACTATCCCGTCTATATCATATAGCATTTCACCTTTGCTGTTTCTCATGCTGACAAACTCTGTACTTTTACTTTCTTTTATTAGTTTAAATAATAGTTTCATAATGAAATTGTAAATATGACTAATGGATATTATAATTACAAAAGAGCAAAAGGAATAAAACTCTTGTGGCATGTGCGTAAGTTAAATAATAAGTAATATTAATATTATGCCAATAATATTATGCAATTCATGAATACAAACTTTGAATTAATGTTAAAAAAAAATTACATAGAAAAAAGTATAAGGTATAAATATATGCAGAGCTCGGAACTGCTCAAGCTTAAAAAAATTAAAATAGTAACAATAATGTGTCAAAAAAATAATCAAAAAGAAGGATTTTTTTTTACCAAAAAGACGAATTTTCCACCAAAATTATGAATCTTCAAGAACAAAAAATATATTTAAGAAAGTAGTTCAACATTTAACAAAATGGTTGAATATTCCTGACTACAAAAAAATGTAGTATAAAAAACAGTAGAATTCATTAAAAAAAGACGATTTTTCAACAAAATAGGTTATTTTTCAACCAAATTGTTGACTTTTTAAGCCGCCAAAAAGATCAATTTTTACAAATCAGTTGAATTTTCAACCAGTAAATATGGATTTTTGATAAAAAATGTTATTTGTCAACCAAATAGTTGAATGTTCTACGAAAACAGAGGAATCTTCATCCGAAAAAGACGAATTTTCAACAAAATAAGTACATTTCTAACCAAACAGATGAATTTTCAAATAAAATTATGTATTTTTAAACAAAAGGGTGATTTTCGATCAACAGAATTAATTTCCCTGGTGGAAAAATTTTTACAAAAAAGTACAGAAACCTAAAACTATTTTTACAGCAATCTACAAATAAATACAGGAAAGTACAACTTTTTTCTATTATTAGGACGAATGTTGTACTTTTATTGTATTTTTTTTGTACATTGTTTTATTTTGTTGAAGTTTTAATTTTCTACGAGAATTTACAACTACCAGAATCTACAGGAATTTACATGTTTTGCAGCCAAAAAATTGTTCTTTTTCGACCTAAGATGACAAATATTTAGAATATTGCAATGAGATAATTTTAAATTAAGATGTGTACCTGATCACTATCACAAAAAAGCTTCTATGTTTAAACTTTAAAGCAATGGTAAAATATTTAAACACAATCATGAAAAATCGTTATTAAACACCAAAAAACCTTAAGTTTGAAGTTTTTTTCAAGTATATGGCAATTGATTGGACACCATTGTTACGTCATGGAAAACGCAAAATACTTTCCTTTTTAATGAAGTTCCTCGTTTTAGTTGAGATCGAAGATCTCGCACAGGGAAGAGGAAAGAGTAGCCAATAAATAAATTATAGATAAGTTCAACAATTTATTATGAATAATTACAATTAAAGTATATTGATTAAAAGAGTTTAGCACGAGAAGCTGAAGGAAGACTTGTAGACTTTCTTTAATCCTTGGCCAGGACCTTTAAAATAAAGGATACTCATATATTATGGCCCAAAGGAGTTAGATAAATGAAATTAGAGTTATTGGTATGAGGACTCACCGGTTATTGATTCGATTGAAGAATCAAATGTTATCTAGATGGTCTGTGTAATGGTGTGGAAGAAGGGGTTGTGCACCTTATTATGAATTGGATATCCAAGATTTTGGTAGATCCTTAATTGGTATTCAAAGTGTTCCAATGGTTGATAATAGTGGGTCCAATTCAGGTTGGAATTGGTTCAGAGTATTCCAAAGATGGGAAACCCCAGATGCGGGTTTCCCGGTGCACAACACTGTCGCGAGGGTACACACACTAACACGCGAGAGATACCGGTTTGACACACTAGACACTGGACAGTCGAATCGGAGAAAACCGTAAAAATTAGAGAAGAGGTGAATTATAACTTCTAACTTATCACTTTGCTTTTGACTGACCCATGCTGGTCCATTGAGTTTTTATAGGGCCTATGGCGACGTCCCTGCATGCTTGGACGTCGGTGTATACGCATACGTCACGAGTATATATAGATATACTATACGGCTTACAATGTTTTCTGTATATCTATAGCTATGTCCTCCAGCCTCCACGTGCTTTTGTGCTCTATAGTCTATGCGTCTATGGCTAGCTAGACAGTGTACGCTACGGATTACAATGTTCTTACTATAGTCTATACTCTATATCTCTACTCTCGTGCTGAATATATAATTAAAAAAAAAAAGTTAAACAACCACCGCAGGGTCCCACTAAGAGCAACTGCCATCCAACAAAATGTCAATAGCCCCCAGTAGCAACGCGGTAAATCACACCTATGGCCACCTCTCACAACCGTGAGATGGGTGGTCATAGGCAACGACAAAATCACAACGACAGGCCGGCGAAACCCTCGTGTGTCTTGAGGACACGAAGCGACCCAAGGATGACAACTTTCTGCATCCATCTCGCAAGTGCCTTGGCATGTTTTTGGCACGCGGGTATGGCTTTAAGGTTACGAACCAGTGATAGTTTCGCACCTCCGAGAGCACCTATCACAAGGACAATTACTTGTACCGAATATTTTGGGTACAGTCGTTGTAGCTCTCTTTTAAGGTCTTGATACCTCTCCTCTTTTTCTATCTCCTTTGCAGTGTTGTTGTATTCGGACGGAGCCGAGAATTCGATCACGAATATAGTTCGTTTCTCGAAGTCTTGGAGAACAATGTCAGGCCTCGAGTGCGCAACGGAGACTGCTGCCCGAAAATCATAGTTCCAGAAAATTTGGCACTTATCGTTTCGGACAATCGACTCTATCTCCTTTGGAGCGTTCGGCAGGGCAGGGTCGCGGCCAACACCGTAAGAGCGACAAAGATGGTAATAAAGCACTCTTAGGGCCGCATTATGTCTATAGATATACGTCGTTCCCGCGTGGGTCGGACACCCTGATAGTATGTGTTCTAGGTACTCAGCGTGTGCATGACACGCTCTGCACCTATCACTGGGAACTTCTTGACATAAAATGCGCTCACGGTATGCTAAGGTGGAAATGACACCGTCCTGGCATGCAAAAATAAAACCCTCTGTACCTGAATTAAGCCCTGATGATTTGAGGAAAGCAAAAGTTTGCTCCTTCGACAAGGACTGTTTTTCTACATTTCTGTGAAAGTTTCCGTGCATTTTCTTGTCGAGTAGCTCTTGGTGAAAATTTTCAACCTCTGCTTTCTTCACTTTGGTTTTTAGAAGTGAAGCATCTAGATGAAGTAATGCACTCTCCTCACTTCTGATGTTAAAATTCAGGCCAAGGGTTTCGGCCGCTTGCTCCGCGGCTTTGTAAAGGAACGCTCCTTCGCCAATCATTTCGTGGTTCCTGACCATCTTTAGGAGAGGATCTCTGCCATTCGCAACGATGTAAGCTGTACTTAGAACAATCCGGTTATGAAGACACTGGAGATTCAGAAGTCCGCGTCCGCCTTGACGGCGTGAAATATATAATCGCGGAACTGACGAATTGATATGCAAGCTTTTATGCATATGCATGATCTTACGTGTAATGACATCAAGGGCCTTAAGCTCGTTCTTCGTCCATTGAACTACCCCAAACGAGTAGAGTAGAACCGGGACGGCAAGCATGTTAGTCGCAGATACCTTGTTCAACGCCGACAGATTGGAAGACCAAATCTGTCGAAGAAGATGCTTGTATCTGCTTCGAAGAGACTCCTTCACTGATGTTACGTCCTGAATGCGGTTTTGAGGCACGCCCAGGTATGTATAGGTCTCTCCAGTATTAAGATGTCTGATAACACTTATATTCACAAGCTCAGGGTCCTTGGGAACGCCAGTAATCTTTCCTTTCTTCCGATAAATTTTGGCACACTTGTCCAAGCCAAAGTCCATCCCAATCTCTCCTGTGTAGTTCTTGACAATATTTATAGCAGTTTGAAGTTTGCTTCTACCAGAGGCATAGATCTTCAGGTCATTCATATAAAATACATGAGTGACCTTATGCTCGCGCTGTTTAGTGTCACCACAGAGGTATCCAGGAGAATTTCGTAGTGCGAGAGATAGAGGCAAAAGTGTGATGCAAAAAAGCAAAGGGCTCATGGTATCACCTTGAAAGACGCCCCTCTGGAAGGTGACGTTGTTCGTTGTCACACGATAATTTCTAGATGAGATAGTAAATCTAGTTTTCCAAAGAGGCATCAATCTCTCTATGCATCTCACTATGTGTGGATGTACCTTCAAGCTTTCCAACAGACAGATGATAAGTCTATGAGAGGTTGAATCGAAAGCTTTCCGATAGTCAATCCAGGCCATTGACAGGACGCGCTGATGGGCTGCAGCGTCTTTACAGACACACCTGTCAATTAGCAGGTTCTCTCGACAGCCTGCTACACCTTTTTTCGAGCCACGTTGTTCGTACATCTCTCGCCATACAGGCTCAATTCGCCGAACAATCCTGTTGTTGAGGACAGCTGTAAAGATCTTATACAGCGTGTTCAAACAAGTTATTGGCCTGTAATTCTCTGGGTTGGACAAGTTGCCTTTTTTTGGCAGGAGTATAGTGCGTCCTAACACCAGCCACTGCGGAATGGGCGTCTCCGACTTTAAATATGAGGTGAATATGCGGGCCAAATGTTGGTGTGTAAAAGTAAACTTCTTCCACCAAAAGTTCTTGATACAATCTGGTCCAGCAGCGGAAAAGTTCTTCATGCCTCTAAGTGCTTTTTTCACCTCTTCGGCAGTGATTGATGGACATTCCTCCTCAGATTTTATGAGGTTGTCGCAAAACTCCTTGAAGCGGATGATATTTTCAGTATCTTCTTTCAACTTTAGTGTTTTCGGGAGCTTGTACACCTCTCTCCAAAAATTCTCTACCTCCTTGGGCTTGGGTGGATTTTTGACAGAAACAGGTAGATTGCTGAAGAGGCGCGATGGGTCAGCGAGAAACTGTTGATTCTCCCTGATCCATCTCTCCCTCTTCTGTATTCTCCTCCTTGCGTCAGATAACAGCCGTATTTTGTCAACAATATGCTGCTTGATTGTCAGCAGCTTTGACTTGTTTAGTGTGTGATTCAAGATCCTTAGTTCTTGGGCGAACTTTCGAACCCTTTCCGTAAACGGTCTACCAGATGTTATGTAGTCAATCACACATTGAACACGGGACGCATTCTGTCTTGCCCATCCAATCTTCTTGTTCAGTTGATGCAAGCGTCTTTTGGTCTTTTGATCCATCGTTGGTTTCAGCCTTCGATTTGAATCAGCCAAAGTTCTCGCAGCACCATACACTGAGCAATTGATGGTCCAGAGGTCGGACTCTTGCGAGATATCTCCACGAAGGAAGGCATCGATTTCAGCCAGATCTTCGGGCTTAGGAGGAACTTGCATGTTAATGTTCCTTCTAGTAATGAAATTGCGATCATCTCTCAGAAGGTGCCTGCTTTCTGCGGTTGGTCTCAATGTCGCTTCCTCATCTTCGTCTGCAGCTTAATAAAGCAGCGGTTGGGGAAGCGCTCCGCGTACATATCCATTTTTCCGGAGTTAGTCGGCTTGATTTCGCAAAGACTGATGCGAAACGTGCTGAAGCTCTGGGTGTTTCTGGCACCACAGAGTGTGCATACGCGCCATAAAGCCTCCGCGAACAGGGATAATGCTGGCATCGTAGCAGTCTAGCACGTCATCCCTGAGTCGATCCGTCCACTCAATGTAGGCATTTCGCCGGTTCGTCGTCGTGTTTCCATCTAAATTATTTTCAGCACCCCGAACTCTAGGCTGATCGGCATTGTTTGCCGACCCATTGTCGGGTGCTCTGCGCGTTCGATTGTCTTGAACCGCTTCTACAACATTTTGGTGTTTTGGTGGTTTCATTGTTGTTCCCACGAGCAGCTAGGGAAAGGGTTAGTCCATCCTTGTAGAGCCCCGCGTGCAAGGATAAGGATATATATATATATATATATATATATATATATATATATATATATACACTATATAGCTATATCCTACAGCATACAAAGTGCTGACTATATATATATATATATATGCATATGTATAGCTACACTCCACAGTGCACAATATTCGCTCTATATTTATTAAGTATTTATGAGTGTAAGCATGCAAATATATAAATATATAAAAAAATATATTAACATATATATACGTCACGGGACGTGACACCTCCCCCCTAAGTCGAACGCAGGGTGAAGCATTCAGGTGGGGCTTCAGAGTCCCACATGGAGCGAATGTCCGCGTTCGAACGTATGGTAGAAGGGTCGTCATAAATACTAGATTAAGGAAATAGACACAATTATTTCTCATATGTAAGTTTATATTCGTGAAAATAACATATAAAAGTATACAAAAAAAAATATATATATATATGTAATATCAAATATGTTTTGAGATCATTGATTACATATTGTACTTATAATTTCTGCGTGGACGAAAACAATGTGGAGCTACATGTCCTCTCTCATAGCATCTTTCGCATGCGTTTTACCATTTATAAAGTTTTATTTTATTTGTACTAACTTGTGCATCTGAAATTATGTGCACATTCACATTTTCGTGAACATTGATTCTTAAATTAGTATAATTTTCTTCGCAAAACATAAATTTTTCTGCTAACGCTTCTAGCATATGGCGAGCAGCATTTTGTCTCGCAGCCTTTTTTGTAGATGCAGGCTCACCTTCATATAAATATTTTACATTATTTTTATGCGTTATGCATTTAGCCTCAAATGGCGGCAATTCGGCGTTATGACCTAGTGTCTTTACAATAAAAATAGGTTTCGAAAAATCGTATTCGACACTTATTTCGTTAAGGGTTTGTACTGCTGAGGATTACGAGAGGTTTCTTTCATTGACATGTTATCTGTAAAAGAGAAACAGCAATATTTGGATTTGTAGATAACATGGCATTGGGAATTCAGTTAAACTATGTGACATTATATAATATATGGTGTTGATTTTAGGAGAAAATTTATTATTATTATTTTTTTTATATGACGTAGTAGATTTTAAAGTAAGATTTAATTACATATGCAGCGTTGTCACAATAAAATTGAGTTTTATTCACAATTGTATTTGATAACTAACAATAACTAACAAAATTTTGGCGCCAAATTCGAATTTTTGAATGTTTTGTTATTACTAATTGGCATATTTTTACAAACATATCGGACATATTTTGCTAATTTAAAATATCTAATTTATTACTGTTTATCATTAAAAGAAATTAAAACGCGGACAAATATTTTCGATACAAAAATTAAGAGATGAAGAGATACATAACCTGTAAATTTACAAAAATATGACAAATAGTGCAACTGTACTGAAATGTACTTGAAGAAAGAAAACAAGGTGAAAGCCAATTTTACTGTGATTATAATCATGGTACTTACGTACTGAAGTTTCGAGAAGTGTACTTTTTAAATACAATTGCACTTTGAATGGTAACAATAATGGTAAGAATACAAAAAATATGAGGACATCTATGTATATTCAATCATTATTTTAAAGAATTTCAGTGTCAGCATCCGAATCCTCTTTCGGAATTATTATTCAACAAAATTTAAAAAGGATCATCCAGTTTTACGTAAACATCATAAAAGAGATACATATGTATTTGCGAGGTTAAATATTAAAATTGTAAAATTGGATTTACATAGTATAGTGTAAATAACTACTTATGAAGAAGGAGAAGAAGAATTATATAGCTTTCTATTAGAAAAATAATTTTTACATTGACAAAAAGTGATTATTTTCCAAGAACCATTCTTCTAATAGTATAAAGAGAGATGAGAAAAAAACATGGTTAAAAGTTTGTATAGTTAGGTGAACAAAATTGCCTATCCAGGGTTACAAGAAAAAAAACGAATACGTGGTGTCGTCTAGGATGGATTTTCTACAGGAAGGGTTATAAAACTGAGTCTAGGTGCTTAAAAATTTAAGATAGACCAGCTGCAGTAATAGCAAACATAAAAATTAAACAGTTTTTCACTGTGAAATGTTTAATTTTTGAAAATGGAAGAATGTTAAAGAAAAAGGAAGTAGAGAGGTTTAGTTTAAAATTAAGGAAAGAGTCGGGAAAGACTAGAGGGTGCCATGCATTTGTAACTGTATGCGTGAGGGCTTCTAAAAGGTGTCGTTAAATATAGGAGTCAATAGTAATTTGTTGAAGTTTTTGACCCTTGAGATGATTTTAGAAAGATTTATAATTTTTTGAAAGATCACATTAGAGATAAGAAATAAATTATCTTCGAGTAAATAAAGAGAAGCTTCTTGATTTTTTTATAATTTCTCAAATGTGTTCTGAACTTTTTGTAAAACTGGATCATTTTTTGTTGCTGAAGAACTGTAAATATTATATGTTTGAATAGAAATTAGCGAAATTTCTTCAAGAAAATAAGTTATTGATTTGGTATCAATGTTGTGACTACTTCCATTACAAATGTCAGATCTCTTCTTACATCCTGTGATGAATTTGTTATAGTTCTCTATTATCTGATGCTTGAAATTATATAAGACAAACGTGTCTGAATAAGACGAAAAATGATATTCATCTGAAAGGATTTGAATATCAATAATAGGTTCATGATAAAGGCCTAATGAGTGCGAGAAAAGAGAATCGATGTACGAGGTTGTCGCATCAGATGGGGTTACTAGGAATAATATCAAAAAGATATCAGGTGAAAGTTGGAGTTTTTAGTTCATTGTGCTTCTCGAAAGCCTGTAAAAAGAAAACAAAAGTTAGTGAATAAGATGGTTTTAATTTTGAGGATTATATCCCTAGTTGTGTGTATGCTTCTAAGATTTTGTGCCTATTTAGGAATATCACTGTCATTTCTTTCGAAAATTTCCGTATGAAGTAAATATGGCCATAACATAAGCAGATCAATTTGATGCATAAAAACGACGACAAGAGAGTATACACGCTGACAGTGGATGGGATCCATCTGAAATTAAAATGATAAGGGCTTGTCGTTTAATTATTAACGGTTTGACATTTTATGTGTGAGCGTTTAAGTCTATTGACGCGTACTACTGCAGGTTTGCCTTTTATGTCAATTTTGACGTTTCCTTTTCCTAATATTTCTAGGACTTCATAAGGCCCTTTATATTGATCATCAAATTTTTTCTTAGGTTCTTTTCCAATTAATAAAAAGACGTTGTCTCCAGTTTTGATTTCTAATGGATTAACTTTTCGATCATGATATATTTTTGACTTTTCTTTAGCCGCAATTAAATTTTGTCTCGCTTGAGTTCTCATTTCATATAATTTTGTTATAAAATTCGTTAGGTAATCGTCATAAGTTTGCAATTTTTCTTGCTTTGATAGTGGTTCATTTGATGGTTGACGAGCTAATTTACCGAAAACTAATTCATAGGGCGTACATTTTGTACCTTCGTGGACACTTGTATTGTAAGAAAACATGGCTAATTCAAGCCAATAGTCCCATTCGGATTTTTTTGAAACATATTGTTTGAGGTATTCAGCTAACACGTGATGTGATCTTTCAAGAGACCCATTTGATTGTGGATGGAATGCTGTTGTTTTGAATTGCCTAATTCGAAAACGTTTTGCCATTCTTCTCATTAAGTTGCTTAAAAAATTTGAACCTTGGTCAGTCAAAACTGCTTTTGGGGAACCGTAAATGCATATACATTTTTTAACAAAAATATCGGCTACTGTTGAAGCTTTCGCGTCTGGAATTGCTAGAGCTAAAGCATATTTTGTAAAATTATCTTGAATAGTTAAAATATTTTTTGCCTAATGTTGTTTGTGGAAGTGGGCCAACTATGTCCATTGAAATTTTTTCGAATGCGGTTCCAGGCGGGTCCGTTATTATCATGGGATTTTTAGTTTTTACGCGAACTAATTTTTTAATTTGACATTGCAAGCACTGCTGAATATATTTCTGAATATCAATTTTCATATTCTCCCAATAATAATTCTGACGAACTCGATGATAACTTTTTGTAACACCTTTATGACCTCCTAAAGCTGAAGAATGTGCTTCTTCAAGTAATTGAGTTCGCTGTTCTTTCGTTGGATATTGAACTATTCCCGTACATATTATAATTTTGGTAGAAGAATCCGAAAAAGTTGAAATTAGAATTTCACGTATTTCTTTCCAACCTATGTGATTAACTTATGAAGTTTTTGCGATACTAATAGATCGTAAATTTATTCTCGCTGATATTGAATGCAAAGATAGTATTGAAAGTTTAATACTGCTTAAAGTGTGTGACAAATTTTCTTTAGAATCAGCTTCAATGGGAAGGGCTAAATGATACTGCTGTCCTTTCTTTATTTCTTTAGCAAGGCCTTTCTCAAGTTGGCTGAACTTAGGTAAAATACCACGTTTAGACAAAGCTCAACAACATTTTGTTGTGTATGTGCTTGGGTATTCAAAGGAGGGGGTTCTGGAGGGGGTTTACTTTCTTCTAATTTATCTTCATTTGCCTCTTGAAAAATTTCGGGATTTTTCACATTTCTTCCCTTTGGAATTTTTATAAAATCTTCTGGTTCCGAAAGTTCTTGCATATTTTCTTCATCAACAAAGTTTTTTTCATCTGAAAAATTTTGAAAATTTTCGTCATTTAGGACTTCGTCTTCCGAAGTTGAGAGATTATCTTCTTCATTTTCCTTCTCTTCTTGTTGTGCAACAGGCTTTGCCTTGGATTTTTGGTAATTTTTCTTCTTCTTTTTAACTTGTTTTCTTGAATTATCAAAATATTCTGTATCTGAATCAGGTTCATCTTCACGTTCAAAGTTTATGTGCGTTTGCTGTTTTAAATTCAGAGACTCACCAGTGTGGTGCGGGTTTGCGGGTTGCTTGCATTTGTGAGCACAGCTTTCTTGGGCCTACCTCGTGCTTTTTGGATAGCAGGCGAGGGAGGTAAGTATTCTTCCTCACTATCTTTATGTGACTTACCTTGATTTTCAATTTGTTCATTAATTTGTGCTTGCTCTTCGTATTTTTGCTTCTGTTTTCTTGTAACCACAGTATTCCAAGATAGACAGAGAAGTTCGGTTTTCTTTATAATTTTTGGAATTAAAAGTAACATTGAAAGATAGAAAAGTTTCTGTATTGGACTATCAAAAAATTCATTTTGTATTTCATTCAGTGATTCTTCACTTATTAAATTATGAAGCATTTCAGGAATTTTTTCCTTCAAAGATTCGCTATTTATTTTGATATTTTCTTCGGAATCTGAATTTTTATGATTCTCAAAGTTCAAAAATTCCATAGAATTGATAGGATTTTCTTCCTCAAATATTGAGTCATTCTCAGAAATTATATTAATTCCTACGGTTTCATCGTTTTCTAGAACGGGGTTCCTCGAAAGCGCATCTGCATTAACATTTGATTTTCCTGCTTTATAGATGACGTCATAATCATATTCGGCGAGTTTTAATCGCCATCTTGAAACTCGAGAACACGGATCTTTAGAATTTTTGAACCAAACAAGGGGCTTATGGTCTGTAACGAGGGTGAATTTTCGTCCGTATAAATAAGGGCGAAAATATATTACAGAGTAGACTATCGCTAAAGCTTCTTTTTCATTCGTATCGTATTTACGTTCAGTGTCAGTTAATGATCTTGAAACATACGCAATTGGTTGGTCTTTACCTATTTTACCTTGCGAAAGTATTCCGCCTATGGCATAACCTGATGCATCTGTAGTTACAATGAAAGGTTTTGAAAAGTCAGGTCGAATCAGAAGTGGTTCTTGGCACAATTTATCTTTAAAAATATTGAACGCTTGTTGCTGCTTTTCCGTCCAATTGAATGATATATATTTTTTAAGGAGCTGATTTATTGGGGCTGCTATCTTACCAAAATTTTCTATAAATCTACGGTAATATCCTGCTAAACCTAAAAATTGTTTGATATGCTTTTGATTTTTAGGAATTGGGAAGTCTTTTACTGCTATGATTTTCTTCGGATCAGGTCGAACTCCGTCCTTATCTATTATATGTCTCAAATATCCTACTTCGTGTCGTAGAAATTCGCACTTGTCGGGTTATAAATGAAGATTTGCATTTCGTAATCGGCTCATTAGTTCATTAAATTTTGATTCATGTTCTTCTAAAGTATTTGCGTAAATCACAATGTCATCTAGATAAACAAAGAGTTCCGTTCCCTGAAGTCCCGTTAGAACTAAATCCATTAGTCTTTGAAAGGTTGCTGGTGCGTTTTTCAAATCAAAAGGCATTCTGTCAAACTCATAATGTCCATAAGGGGTTGAAAACGCAGTTTTATGTGCATCTTTGGGATCCATTTTTATATGATGGAAACCCGTTGCTAAATCGAAAACAGAGAAATAGCGAGCAGATCCTAACTGGTCTAAAATGTCGTGAATGTTTGGTAGAGGATATGAATCACCAATTGTCTTTTCATTCAATTTTCTAAAATCAAGTACCATTCGTCATTTCTTTTTTCCTTGTGAGTCTTGTTTTTTTGGAACAATCGAAACTGGTGTATTGTAAGGTGATTGGGAAGGTTTTATTACATTGTTTTTTAATAATTCATCCACTTGGCGGATGATTTCTTCCTTATGAACTGGAGGAAATCGATATTGTCGCGAAAAAATAGGACAATCATCTGTTGTCGGTATTGAGTGTTGAAGAATGTTTGTAGGTTCTAAGTATTCTCCCGGAATGTGGAAGCAATCTGCATTTTTAGTAATTAATTTTTCAACATGTTCATATTCTTCCATATTTAAATGATCTAACCGTAGTAGTTTTTTAATGATTTCTACTCTTTCTTCGCCTGTGATCTTGTAAAATTTGCAAAAATGGTTAGACTTTTCATCGGAATTCAAAAAACTATTTAATATTAAATTAGGCAAATTTTCATCATTTTCATTTTCTGAAAAATTGGATTGATTTGTTGAATTGTTGACTTCGCATTGTTCAAAATATTGTAATTGAACACTAGGAATTGATATTTTTACAGGTTGTTCGTTTATGTTTGCATATTTGACGTAGGCTTTGCCTACACAATTTTTTACAATGGCTTGACCAACAGAAATTCCTTCCCCAATTGATAATTGAGGTATATAACCTTCACTTTTTTCCGTATTTTCTATTTTTACACAATAATCAAAAATTGTTCGTGCCGGGATTGTGATAACGCCAGTTTGTTCAAAAGGATATGTTGCATTGTTAATTTCAATACATTTATATGTGTAATTTATATTTACTTTATTATTAAGAAAAAATTCAGAGCCCAAGACTCCATCTTCATCTACTGGTACATCATCAGGGATTATATTTAGTGTAGTTAAAAATCCAAGTATTACAACCTTAATTTGACCTAGAGTATAGACAGGTAGATCATTAATGCCTGTCAGTCTCAACACTTCATTTTTATTTATTTTTATTTCGGGGTCAATCGCACTTCTTTTAATTAGATTTCGACCAGCACCAGTGTCGATCATCATACGTGCCGGGCTTTTTAGACCAACGGCACACAGTGGGCTTTTTTGCAAAATTTACTTTCAAAACCTAATATCTTTTGAACGAATTTACCAAAATGGATGTTCTTTGAACGAGATTGAAGATTATTAAATGCACAATAAGGGAAAATTATAGAGAAAAGTTTTTCCGAATTTCCCAACCTGGAAAATGCGGGAAAAGACCGTCATTTTTTTAACAAAAATTACAAAATTGTACTAAAATTACAAAGAAAAAAGTTTTGTTTAGTGAAAGATATAATATTTTATAGATTTTTCAATGCTGAATTCAAATCTGCCAGGTAAAATAGCGTAGCGTATTTCCTTTCCGAGAAAAATGCGGATAAATATGAAAAATCCAATATGGAGAGACACAAGTCGGACACATGATGGTAACTTGGCGAAGTTTATTATCTTTAGGTTTTTAGGGTCGTTGAATCCCAATCTGACGTCAGAATTTCAAAATGAAGAATTGCGGTTCCAATATGGCGGAACAAAAATTGATATTTGGGCAACTTCACAAAATAAGCCATATTTACGTTTCTGGGGTCGCTGAATCCAAATCCGATGTTAAAATTTCAAAATTAAAAATTAAAAATGATATGTCGGATTTAGTGAAACAAAAATCGAAAAATAAAATGCATTTGTTACGTTATTTCGTGAAGTTTGTCGCCAAAGATTATGTTATTTTTACTCTTTTTTTTGCTTCTTCGGCTTCTTGTTTATAATTTTTTACATTTTTCACAACAAAATTGACACATTCATTTTTTGATAATTCCTTAAAAATATGTTTTCAGTGCAAATATAGAAGAAGAGAATGACGAAAGTGATGCCAGTTCCCTGAGTAATGGAAATTTAAGCGTTGCTATAAATTTAAGTGATGAAGATTGATGTTTGGAGAAAATAGGTATTTGAGATTAGGACATATGTCGATTAAATGTAATGTGTCTGTAACTACAATTGTATTCATGCAATAATTTAAAAAATAGAATTTTCTCAATATTTGTTCCGCCATTTTGGATACGCAATTTTTAATTGTTTAATTCTGATACCAGATTTGGATTCAGCGAACTCCAAAACGTAAATATGGACAATTTTGTAAAGTTGCCTACATTTTTCCAACTTTTGTTCCTCCATATTGGATCAGCCATTTTTTATTTTGAAATTCTGACGTCAGATTTGTATTGAGAGCCCTCGAAAACGTAAATATGGACAATTTTGTCAATTTTCTTAAATTTTTCAAAACTTTTGTTCCGCCATATTGCATCCGCCATTCTTTATTTTGTAATTCTGACGTCAGATTTGAATTCAGCGACCCTAAAAACCTGAAGATAATAAACTTCGTTAAGTTACCATCATGTTTCCGACTTGTGTCTCTCCATTTGGATTTTTCATATTTAACCGCATTTTTCTCGGAAAGGAAAAACGCCACGCTATTTTTCCTGGCAGATTTAGATTCAGCATTAAAAAAATCTATGAAATATGATGTCTTGCACTAAACAAAACTTTTTTGTTTGTAATTCTAGTACAATTTTGTAATTTTTGTTAAAAAATGACGGTCTTTTCCCGCATTTTCCAGGTTGGGAAATTCGGCAAAACTGTTCTCTATAATTTTCCCCTATTGTACATTTATTAAGCTTTAATCTCGTTCAAAGAACATCCATTTTGGTCAATTCGTTCGAGAGATATTAGGTTTTGAAAGTAAATTTTGCAAAAAAGCCCACTGTGCGGCAGGTATCATGATCGAAGGAATTATATTATTCCTACTCATATGAATTTTGATATCATTTTCTTCACTTGTAATTTCTATAAGTGCTTTAGTTAATGAGTTGGCGCCTTCCTCCCAGCACCCATTGGGGGAATAGCGTTGGAGATTTCCTGGTTCTGCGTATAATTTTGAAGGCTATGTTGTCCGTTTCGATTTTGTAAATATCTACTCTTTTTATAACAATCCTTAGCGATGTGACCAGGGTAATTACAAAAATTGCAAATAATTTTGGATCCTTGGGTGGGATACGGGCGGGTCTGCTGATTATTCGTATTGCCAGGATTGTTTCCCTTTTGGTTTTGTCCAGGCCCAAAATTTTGATTCTGTCTGGGTCTAAAATTTTGATTTTGTCCATATCCGAAATTTTGATTTTGTTGGTTTTAAAATTTTTGATTTTGTCTATATCCAAAATTTTGATTTTGTCGGTTATTGAAGTTTTGATTTCGGGAGTATCCAAAATTTTGATTTTGTCTAGGTACAAAGTTTTGGCTCAGTTCAGGTCTAAAATTTGAATTTTGTCCAGGTCTAAAATTTTGATTCTGCCGGGGTCAAAAATTTGGATTTTGTGCAGAATTCCATTTATTGTGATTATTAAAATTTCCTTGAGGTTTGTTTGGTAATGATTGGTTTTGGATTGAATTTGAAACAACAGGATTTTCAGAAAAAAATTTTTGTGGAAAGTTTTCGAGGTGGTAACACTTTTCGGTCGCATGTCCCGGTCTTCCGCAAATTAAACAAGATTTTTTAGTGTCCTGAGAAACATTGAATTTATTATTTTTGTAATAATTCGCGATTCTGATTCTTCTTCTGAGGATTTAATTGGCTTATTTTTTCGTAGTTCTGAACATGCATTCAATTTCCTTTCAATTTCTAGTGCCTCATTGATAAGAGTTTCAAAAGTTTCATCCGCGTTATCTTTTAATCTTATCTCTAATTCTGAACGTAATCCCCTTTTAAAACATTTAATCACATCATCTTCTAAATTTGCCTTAAATGTGTCATCTGTGGCACCATCATTGCCTAATTTATGTGCGTCTTCGATCCTATCTGCTAATTCTTTTATTCGCGCAGCGTATGATATCACATTTTCCTTATCCCACATAAATATATTGCCTAGTTCTCCTTGCAGCTGGTATACGCTTTTCGCGGGGGCATAAACCTTTTTTAATTTTTCTATTAATTCATCTAGGGTTCGAAATGTGTTTCCGAATATGCATTTTCGCGCTTCTCTGGTCAATTTACTTCTGACTAATCTAGCAAGATTCTCATGTGCCTGTGTAGGAATTATGGCTTTTGCTTCTGTACATCCCTCTATAAAATGGGCTAAAGGGATGTTACTCCCGTCAAAAAAAGGGATTATTTCGAGCGGAATGGAAGCTTCTAATGTGTCCCCTAAAGGTTTACATTTTTCTTGTATCTCTTCCCTATTCCTTTACACACCCGCCACACACTTACTTGGTGGTGGGAGGGGGCCTACAGTTTAAGGTGGGTTCCGAAACACCAAGAGCAACAGCTTTAAGTACTTCGAGAACCCTTTTGTCTAGAGGTACCGGTCCCACGAGTCTCCGGAGATGAACAACTCCCTTGCTAAGCCAGTGTTCACCGCGTGAGCTGCCGAGGCTCTTCCAGAGTGCGAGGAGGGAATCGAACCCGCAAGCCGACGGAGTGGGTCCAAAGCCTACGCCTTAACTCCCACGACTTCAAATTTTGAAGTACTTCTAATTTCGACTCCTCGATATTTTGCTGAAAACCCCACACATGTTCAGAAAAATGTTTAAACCACAATTTATAAAGATAATTTCATTCAATACCAAAATCAGAATTTTTAAAGTTCGCTGTATTTCCAGTTTCGATTCCTGGGTCTCGGCGATTTTTTTTCTAGTGCATTTTTGTCACTGCAAAAGTATTTACGTACTCAAAAAAATTCTTCTGCTATTTACAAAGGAGCTAACAATTTTTACTGAAAACGGGGGTGAATAAACATGAATTATCTTTTAGGAAATAATTGATAAATATACGCGAAAATTGCGAAGACTTTTTTGACCTTCAGGTATTTAAAAAAATTGAAACTCAGGAAAATTTAAGAACTCTGCAAACAAGAAATTTTTTTAACACTTTTTTTTAGCGTGGGTAACCAGGCTGCATGTCTCTCAATTATAAATTGTTTATACTTTTTTAGTATCCTAATACGCTACTTTTTCGCACTGTAGCGACATCGCATCGTAATATCCGCGTAATCCCAGGTGGAAATACACCACTGGCCCAGTACAGATTTCCGGAGTCCCAGTACTGGGCATCTGTACTGGGCCAGTACTGGCTGGTAATGCTCTGCAGTACTGACATGCGGTACTGCTCATCAGTACTGGTTCTGTACTGGCAAACCGCTGGCGTCCAAAAATGCCGGAGTTAATTTTAAAAATGATAAAAAATCATTCAATTGTTTTTAGGAACATCCATTTATAATCATACGACTGCATATCGTCCGAATATTATTTATAATTTCAAAAATGTAAATTTCAAAGTTTTTGTTTAATTTTAACAACCACTATTGCTATACTCTAAAGATATGACAAAAAAGGTATTTAAAAAATAAACAATGATTGATTGCGAGTATTTTGTCTATAAATATGAATGGTCCTGCTTAGAAATTATTACATATATTACATTGTTAAACATTATTTTACAAATAAAATTTCTAACGTTACGGGGTTTCGAACCTATTTCTATACCTGAATCTATCGCCTAGCAGTCGGTAGTCTTAACCATTACTCTATACCCACAGAATTGAAACTGAATGAAAACACCATCCTCATAAGCCACAGCTCAAAAAAGTTAAAATAACAATTTTTTAACTCCTTTTTCTCATAAACTTATTCATTATTATATGATATCATATAGATGTAAAATAAATTAACTCTTAACGGGAATATAAATAAAATAATTTTTAAATAAATAATTTGAATCGATTACAATTTTTGTTCGTGTAATATTTTATTCATTCGTGTTGTAGACCATTTTTCAACTTTTGATAAGGTCATAATATGTCATTTTTAAAAAGCATTTAAAACTTGTATCGAGGGAACTTAAAAATGTTATCGCGTACTGCGACCATTTTTTTAATAGCAATTTTTTTGTAAACGTTCGTGTAACCTTTTGCCTTTTTGGTGTTTTAGACTGTTTTACAACGATTAAGAATTACATTTAATGTAATTTTTTTCTGAACATTTATAATTTATCATAAAGATGGAACTTAAGAGTTTAAAAAAAAAAAAAAAAAAAACAGAAAAAATTGTTTCCGCGCTATTTATATTTATACATACATACATTGTTTGGCAGTTCGAACTCGAAAGTTCATTGCCTCACTACCCGATTCGGGTAGTGTTTCTAGGTGGATATTTACTACCAATGTGGGCCCACCACACCCACGAAGTTTGGAAGTAATAGCAAAGTAAATTATATTTAAAAAATCTGCCCTCCGCGCGGGCACATTCTCATCGCGCGCTGCGCGCACGTCTCGCAAGTTTGGGCTCATCACGTGTCTCGTGTTTCGCCCTCACTTACAATATGTCGAAAGCGCGTACTTTTCTATGTTATCTTCAACTCTATTACATTGAATGTATATTATATTCATTCCTGTACCTCGGTCCGGGACTGTTTATTCAGATATTGCGAAATAAAGTACAAGTTTCTTCTTCATGATTATTTTAATGTTTGCCTTAATTAAAATTAATGGTATTAATGTTTAAGATGAATTTAGGGAATTTGTTATTCAGTTATAAACCATTTCAGCAAAAGCGCGTTTACATCCATTAGGCTCAATATGTAAAATGTCTACCTCATTCCATTTTATACAACTAGAGTCGCCTCAGTGTTCTTGCGTTAAGCGTTGACTTATGGCCTTATTATATTTTTCATCTAATCTGATGTTATTCTTATGTTCTTTGACTATCATTCGTAGCGGACGTTTCGATTGGCCTGTCATTGTTTTTATTAAAAAAGAAGGTACAACTTGCATGAATTTAGTAACCGATTTAGATTATTTTATTAATTCTTATAATAAAAATTGTTGAATTTATAACTAAATAACAGATTTTCCAAATTCATCTCAAACATCAATAACATTCATTTTAATTAAAACAAACATATAATTAAGAATAAACTGTAACAACCTAGTACTTTGGAATTGTTACTGACGTTGACCCCTCCCACACCTACGCATCGGTCTCCGATGTGTTGCATTGTAATTCTTAATGTGTGCGTTCGCAAAGCTTCCAAGATGGAGACGGGGCATAGCGCTCCATCCTCACACAAAATGTATTGCCTTTTACCACAGTTCAAACAACAGTTTCACTACATAAATACAACATACAAATCTTTCCACAGGTATGAAATTAATTTCTAACTTATATTCTTCTATTAAATTTTTTGGTTGCACCTCGCTTACACCATTCACGCTTATCGAACCTAACCTATTATATGTTTTCTAGCTGTACCCAAAAAAAAGAAAGTATTGATACGAATTGAATTGAAAAGACTAAGACACCCTGCAAATCCCGCTTTGCGACAATCACGCATTGGACCTAATTTTGAATCTTTCTATATGTAAAAATACGGTGCAAAACTCTAAAGTCCACGAATACACTTCAACATTGGTGAATGCGTCTGAATACGTGAGAGTAAAATACACACTTGAATTCGCCCCAATGCGTCACGGCAATTTCAGCAAGTGTTCATTTATACAATTTTATCCGTAACAGGAAAACCAACGTGCGGGGCAAATAGAATTTATTGTAAATGTTTAGTAAATTCTTTCGTAGCTCAGTGGTGGATACTTTGGACTGATACACGAGGGATCGCTGTTTCAAGCCTCGACGCATGCACTTTTTTATTAATTTTTGTTCTGATTGACCTTGACCACGCATTCATTGAATTCATACGCATTCAATTCGCGCTGTCTCAATTCATCTAAATGTGTCTCAATGCGTTTGAACGAATCAGAAAACGGGAAAATGTTAATTCACCCCAATCCGTAGTTTGTCGAAATTTAGAACACATAAACCATATTTTCAAACGTATTTTTTTTCATTTTTCAAATATTTATTCTGTCGGGATAGTACTGCCCTGATCGTGGAGCCAACCGTCCGCCAGTACTGAGCGAACTGCCGATTATCTATACTGGTGACCACTACTGGGCCAGTACTGCACCAGTGGTGAACTCCGGCGGACTACTGAATTTTCCACCTGGGAAAATGTTGCGAAATAATCAAAAATTTTATTTCAAAAAATGATTTAAAACGATTAAAAATAGAAGTTTGAAATGTAAAGATGTTTAGTTTCCGGAAGTCACCTAAAATATACTGAAATATCTTGCAATATCCTAAAATACCTTAAAATATGAAGTATTATCAAATATTCTGGATCATCTCGAAGTATGTGAAATATCCTGAAGTACCTTAAAATATCTTGAAATATTCTGAAGTCTCTTGAAATATTTTGAAGTATGTGAAGTATATTGAAGTATGTGAAATATCCTGAAGTACCTTAAAATATCATGAAATATCCTGAAGTATCTTGAAATACGTGAAATATCCTGAAGTATGTGAAGTCCATTGAAATATTCTGAAGTATCTTGAAATATCTTGAGGTATCTTGAAGTACGTGAAATATCCTGAAGTATGTGAAGTATCTTTAAGTATGTGAATTATCCTGAAGTACATTTAAATATTCTGAAGTACCTTGAAATATCTTGAAATATTCTGAAGGATTTGAAATATCTTGAAGTATCTGAAATATCCTGAATTATCTTAAAGGCAGAAGTAGGCGTACACTTTCCAGTCGAGTTGTCAATCCCTCGCTTTTAGCAGCAAAAAATATTTAATATTTATATTTTGCAATATCTTCTTCAAAAAATAGATAGTGACTTCATCCTGGCACGTTTTATCAAGATTACCGATAGATTTCAACCTATTTAAGAGAACAAATTTAACTCTCATATAATTAACATTAAAAGAACTTATTTAATAATAAATAAACAGGCGGTCGGTGATTAAGGGTAAGTTTGGCACGTGTAAATAAACAATTGCCAAATTACAAAAAGACGTCTTTAAATTGGCATTGGAAAAAAATTAAAAAGGCCTGGAATTGGGCAATTAAAATTCTCTAGCAACCCTGGTACAAGAAATTTAATAAAAATGTTTTGTGGAATTTATATTAAACTTCTTTTATACAATGTTTTTTTTTCAATTATTGAATGCTTTATAACTTAAACAAAATTAAATGGGTCTACAAATTTTATTTGTTCAAATCTAATTTGAAAACTCACAGTATTTTATGCTAGAAACAAGAAAATTCAAGTTACTAAATATTGCTTATTATTTTTTGTATTTTTCTATACGTACACGGAGAGAAAAATCAGCGTTTGAAACGACGCTTATTCGTCGTTTGAAACTAGGAGTCTTGATCGTCGTTCAAAACGACGAGAACTGTAGATTGAAACGACGAAATCGTCGTTCAAAACGACGATACGTATCGTCGTTTGAAACCACGACTCTCGTCGTTTGAAACCACGACTCTCGTCGTTTGAAACGACGTGGATCGTGGCTTGAAACGATGATCGCGCTGCAACCAAAAATAAGCCCCGCCCATATCAGCACGCTTGACACATTTATGCTCGTACGCGCTTCTAAACTGGAGGCGTGGCCTAATTCAGGAATGCAAGAGTTTCGTAGTTTCAAACGACGATCCATGTCGTTTCAAATGACGAAGCGATTCGTAGGATGAAACGACGATATTCGTCGTCTCAAACGACGATGAGTCGTCGTCTCAGACGACGATGAGTCGTCGTTTTGGACTACGATGCCCTTTCGTCGTTTCAAACGCTGATTTTCTCTCCGTGTATAGCATTTGATCTAATGTGTTTTGTTTAAAAAAATATCACTAATTCCAGTTCATAATTTCTGTTTACAGTTTCCTTTATTATAACGATAATTTATGTACAGGTATAAAGAGCTATTTTTTCTAGTTTTGGAAATATTAATACTATTAGAGATTTTTTTATTATTGTTTGTATTAGACATCGATGCACTGTTTTTTTTATATTGAAAAAAAGTTTATTTCTATTTTGCCATTCTGTTTTACCATTTCCCAAAGTTTCAGCGAAAAATATTTCTTATTATGGACAAAAACACTTAATTTTTTAGCTTTTAGTTCATGTTTTGTACATACAATTTTAATTGTTTACATATATGTAAATAATTAAACTTAAATTAATTAAATTTACATATATGTAAGATGATATACGCCTCACTGGTAGAAAGAAAAAATTTGAATTCAAATTCAAATTTTTTTCCAATATGTCGTTCTAAAGTAGTGGTGATACCGTCGCTGCAGAACAGGCGCGGTGTGGCCAAAATAAATTATTGTGGACAAAATTCTGCCTACAAGCCAATTGTTAATGGATTTTGATGTTTTTTCTTTAAATTGACCATAAGTCTTTCAGGTATAACGAGTCGGTGCAGAAAATTCATTTTGACCAACCAAAACATTTTTATTTAACAAAAACCATATTTTTTTCCTAAATTTTCCGATGTACCTTTTATTTCAAGATCTTCAAATTGACTAAAGAAGAGCTTAAGTCTGTGTTATAAATGTCTAAAAATAATTTCCACTAGGTTAGAGTAAGAAACAAAAATTGTCTATGATGTTTTAAACAAATTAATGAACAAAAGCTATTCTCTCGTGATTCGCAATTATTAGTTGTTTGAAATTCATGGTTTTTATATAAAACTTATGAGATAAATTAATGCCTTATTGTGATTCGTTAGGAACCGTTGTTTTCTGGCTATTATTTAAACAAATTTTATAAACAAATACACAGTATTTGTATGTCACAATGAATAGGCTCGATTGTTTTACAGAATCAACCAAAAGTGTCTTTCCAATGACTCCTTGATGTCAGATTTTTCAAATTAACAACTCTGTATTGTTTAAACAATATTTATAAATAAATTCACATTTCCAACATTATTCCACCAATAGAACCAATTTTTTGTGGGACCAACTAAAAATGTATTGCCTGACTCCTAGCTGTAATTTCTCTCAAATTGATCTGAAATATTAATTATTTAAACAATTTCTATAATTAAATTCATATTTTAACCATTTTTCCAAGAATAGGCTCCATTTTCTTAGCGAAATCAACTAAAAATTCGGCTGAAGTAATATCTTCATATTTTTGTTGTTTGTAATTGAATTGATTTCTATACAATACATTCAGAAGGATCAGGAAATGTTGAAACTATTTTGTACATACCAAACTTATGTAGATAATGTAGTAAAATAAGCGGATGTATGTATACCATTAAGCCATTTCCCTTTCGGGGTAGGCGTGACGCTACCCGATTCGGGTAGTGTTTCTAGGTTGATAACTTGTAGTAAATAACTACAAGTGTGGGCTCACCACACCCACGATGTGCCAACAGCACTCAGTTTTCTCGAATGGTCACCCATCCAAGTGCTAACCGCGCCCAACGCTGCTTAACTTCAGTGATCTGACGAGAACTGGTTTTTTCAGCGTGGTATGGCTGTTGGCTTTATTGATAAACTACAAAAATCGTTTTTTTCTTAAGTGTATTCAAAATTTTTGCCTGTACTGTGTTATGCCAATGGACTAGAGCAGTTAATTATTTAAACAAGTTTTATAAGCAAATGTACATTTTGGTCAATTTTTCATGAATAGGCTTGATTTTTTGCAGATTCATAACCAAAAATGTCTTACCAATAACTCCTTCTTATCAAGTAGTAGTTTATTCTTCCATGTATACCTTGATAGGTTTTTTACAAATATAGTGTCCCGATAAGAAAATGAGTACCGACTTAAGGGCATGTGACATACATAAATACCTATATTACCGACCTCACTTTTTCAATTTTCCAAATCTTTTTTTTTTAATTTAAGAACTTTTTTTGTAAATAAAATATCGGGCTGAAAATTTGGAAATATATGAGAAGACAATAAACTACGTTTAAGTACTTCATTCGAGGAGGAATTTCGCAAAAAATTATTTTCAAAGAAAGTAAAACTGGGTGCATTTTTTGAACCTAAGAACTTTTTTATAAGTGAAATTTTGGCTTCAAACTTTGAGAAATGCAAGAGCCGACAGTATAGTACGTTTATGTACGTCATTTGAGTATAAAAGATGCAAAAAGAAAAATTCCAACTAAATGTCAATTCCGGTTGTCATTTCGATCGGTATTCGCGATTTGCACGAAAATGCGAAGTCTGGCGGCCACTAAACGAGGCTCTATCAGCTGGCTCGTCTACGTCTAAAATATGGGGTCCACGCTGTCAAACATTGATGCCGTGTTCTTACAATAGTATTTTTTAAAAGTTGTCTCCAGCATAAATGTTGAGTGAAATATGTTGTTTCAATGTTGAATTATGTAAGTATTGAAATCGTTATTGGCCTCGTTTAGTGGCCGCCAGACTTCGCATTTTCATGCCCATCGCGAATACCGACCAAACTGGCAACCGGAGTTGACATATAGTTGGAATTTTTCTTTTTGCATCTTTTATACTCAAATGATGTACTTAAACGTACTTTACTGTCGGCTCTTGCATTTCTCAAAGTTTGAAGCCGATATTTCACTTATAAAAAAAGTTCTTAGGTTCAAAAAATGCACCCAGTTTTAATTTCTTCAAAAATAATTGTCACATGCCCTTACGCGCTAACTTATCTATTTACGTTTTGAACAGTCTTGCTAATCATTCATCGAACATCTCTGGCCTTCGGACAATTCATTGCTCTCCATAGAGATTGCTTTAATTCGTGATTCAAAATCTCTTTCGTTCAGGAAAAGACCGGAGTTCGGTTCTCCCTTTAAAATTTTGCAGACTTTTTTTCTTAAGTCACACTCTCTGACCTCTTCTACGTAAACATCTAGCCCTTCTACTGTTGTGCGGTTTAACCTTCCTCTGATCGCAATGCAACTGAATATGTGCAGTAAAGTTTCTTCTTGTTCCCCACGTAACCTGCACAGTGTACTTCCCTGCCGATGAAACGACACTGAAACGGCACTGAGCCGCCAGTGCCGTTTCAGTGACTGTTTGTGCTGATTTCGGTACCTAAACGGCACTGAGGGTGATGCGATGTTCATATAATGGTTCTATTGTATTCGTCACGTACCGGACAGACAGAGTGGTTTACAGCAGTTGGCCGCTACCAACCCGAATCCCTTTTTAAAATTTTCTTCAAATTATTAACACTTTTTTTTAATTTATCAATTTTCTCATTATATATATTATATACTTATAAATTATATACTATTCTGTAGTTGAATTCGAAAATGTTGTCTGTTTTGGCGTATCTCATTTAATTTACGAGATACATTATATTCATTCCAATTTTAAACTTTTCAAACAAAATTTTAGATATCTGAAACTATCTAAACCCGTAGATTCTGAATTTCTAACTTTCGCAGAGGTAATTACAAAATTTTACAAATTTTACTTTTCAATTTTTAATCCCTTTCAGCTGGTCTACTTGGTAGCCTATTCGCAGGTATAACGGGAACTTCTGCAGGCATTTAAAACTACAATCTGAGTAGCTTTAAACGAGCAGCACTGAAACGGCACTGGGCAGTGCCGTTCAATCGACAGGGTTTTAAAACCTTTTTTGCCCGCTAGTCCTACGTTCCCGCACCTCATTCTTGCCCACCTTTTGTCTTTATTTGATACTCTCGGATTACCCCAATACTTTTTTCTATCGAATCCCTCTTTCCAATATAAGTAATTTTCACAGTAAGTGGATCTGGTTATTCTACCCCAGTCTACCTGTATTTCTTGGTCTATTTTTATTGCTATACACCTTTCCATTCTTTTTTTAATTTCTTCCAGGTTTTCGAACTTCCACAGCAAATTTAGGGTTCTCCCATCTCTTACTTCCCTAAGTGCTGCCTCTAATCCGCTTCCCCATGTTGTTGGATTTTAATTTATAATTCCCCTTAATTCCTCTTTAAGGAAAATTTTTGGTAGTCTTTTATCCCCCATTTTTAATATTTCTATGACATAGCTTCCCGCCCTTCTTTTGGCGTCTATTTCTACACTTCTTCCTGACTCCATGCGCCATATATAACCTGGAATATTATTATCCAGCCCCATTATCATTGTAACAGACTTTGCTTGCATCCTTTCCATTTCTTCCCGTCTCTCCCACCCCCAAATTTCTAGATCTTTTTGTTATTCCCCTCGCTGTGTTAATAGCCTTCTGGGCTTTCCCAAACCAAAATCCCAATTATTTGAACTCTTCTTCTACTTCAATATCCTATCCACCAATACTCCATTCTTCCGCTTTCTCCCTCATGCCTCATTTTCTAAATATTATAATTTTAGTTTTCGCTACATTTATTTCTAATCGGTTCTTTTTTACGAACTTTTGTAGGGATTTGAGCATGTCTTTCAGGCCTTCTGGAAAATCGGCTACCATCATCCGTGAATTTTAATGCAAAAACTTTCTGCTATGCTATCACCGTACCCTCCTGCTTCTTTCTTTGCCACGCATCGTCCATATCCTGTGTCAATACGTTACATAGCGTAGGGCTTAAAGGACAGCCTTGTCTCACACCTCTTTTAGTTTCAAAACTTTCCGAAATCCCCTCCTTCGTCATTACTTCATTAGTCTTTTTACTGTATATAGTTGCTATCATTTTGAACATATTCCCATCCACCCCCTTTTTTCAATTTCTCCATCATTAGTCTTCTATCTACAGTATCGAATGCTTTTTTGAAATCCACAAACGCTACGTACAATTTTCCCTTTACCTTCTTTTTAACTTGTTACCTATTGAAGAGTTTAGTGTGAAAATATGATCCCTAGCAGCCCTTTTTTCCCTAAAACCAGATTGACTTTTCTTTTCTAGCCACGTTCTCAATCGCTTGTCCATTATTGGCGCTAAGTATTTATATCCAACGTCTAGCAGGGCGATCCCTCTATAGTTGCCAGTGTCGTCTTCTTCTCCATCCTTAAAGATCGGGACTATTTTTGCTTTCTCCCAGCCCTTTCCTATTATCCCTCGCCTAGATATGTCAGCGTACCCTCCTTATCGCCTACCTGTTTTCCATTCATAATACTCATTCCATACTTCTCACAAAAACTTAACAATTTCTTTCCTTCGGCGTTTATCACTTTGTCTTCGGATTCCCTAGTTACATTCGAGTCTTTAAGAATATCGCAGC
Organism: Andricus curvator; assembly: GCA_932195095.1. Classification (NCBI taxonomy): domain Eukaryota; kingdom Metazoa; phylum Arthropoda; class Insecta; order Hymenoptera; family Cynipidae; genus Andricus; species Andricus curvator. The sequence continues at coordinate 102,695 of CAKNYM010049222.1, read as the reverse complement.
CTTCACTTCCTGTACAGCTTTGTCTATTTCCTGTTCTAGCATTCCAATCCCCTATAATTAATATTTCCGCCCCCCTCTCAATCGCTTCTTCAATTAAAACCTTTAGTTTCCCCTTAACCTTAGATACCCCTTAGTTATTATATACAGTTACAAGGTTTAGTCTTCTGTCGCCATCTTTAATTTGATTTCCTGAAATCATCATTCCATACTCCCAGTCTCTTAATTCCGTACCCTTCACTAAGTCTTTCCTTATACCTATCAGCTGACCCCCTTTGGCCCTACCTTTTTTATTTACTCTTACCGCAGGCTTGGTATCCCACAAGAAGTTACACTCCAAATTCGGTAGCACTTTACCTTCGAATTGTTTTTCTAGCAACGTCTCTAGTAAAATTACGATATCGAACTTCTTTAAATAATCCCACACTTTTTTAACGCCCGCTATATTCCATGATACTGCTCGAATGCCATTAGCTTTGCTAGGTCAGGTCATCCTCAATTATTGATTGCACTTTTTCTTCTAGACCCCTGCCAACCATCATAAAGCCTCGCACAATGATGTTGTTCTTCCTCCTTCTTTTTTCTTTTAATTCCCACTCTTTTTCGATTTCGGGCATTCTTGTTGGTGCATCTGGTTGTTTACTTCGAGGTTCTGACCTTCTTCCTGTCACTATGTTCCATTCAGACTGATTGTTTTTTGCTCATTATCTCATGTTCCCTCATGTTGTCTGTTGGTACCTGAGTGACAGTTTGGTGGGGGTCTCATAGTATACTCACTTATTTCGCTATCTTTTCCCTCTGCCCGATTTCAAGGATGTTATTTCTTCTTTTAGCCTTTCTATTTTTTCTTCCAGAGTTACTTTATCTTTATCCCATTTGGCTTCCTTTGCCTTTTCTCTTTGTATATCTTCTTTTAACTCTGCGATTTCCTGTATCCATGCTGCTTCCCTCTCCCTTGCTCTGTTCAAAGCTGTGTACATAGTTTCCTTCCGAATCTCCTCTTTTTCGGCTTTTTGCTTTTTTTCAAGTAATCGGTCTTCTAGTGACTGGAAAGCCTCTTGTATTCCTATTTGTGACCGTCCGCGAAGAAAGTGACCTAATGCGGAAAAAATAGATTTTTATTTTTTTACACCCATCTATAGTTTCTTATTTGACCTTTCATAATAAAAAATATTATTCCTATATCTGAAAAATTCGAATTGTTATTCAACTGAAAAGTGAGGCCATCTCATGAAGTTCCTGTGTTGGACCGCCTCTTCAATCGCTCCTCCTCTAAAATGAAGCTACCGCGCATTAGGTCCCTTTCTTCGCGGACGGTCACATTTGGATTTTCTGTTCCCACCAAGAGTCAAGCATTCCTTTGATTTTAGCTTCGATGTATATTTCCTGGCTTGATTCCTGGCGGTAGTTTCTCCTTTTTCCTAAAAGCTTCTTTATTTAAGCCATAAAACTTCGGTTCTTCTGGTTCACAATTTTATGTGAAAACATATTTCTCTTGTTCTAACTCTATTTGTGAAATTATTTTGCATGAATTGATTTTCTTGAGTATTTGTTTTTTAAAAACCAGTTTTTTGAGGAACATAATTCTTCTTAAGCCTTCTTGTGCAGTTTTGTTGCACAATTTGGTGTTTTAAAGTTTATGTTAGTTTAAAAAATGTACTTTCAAAACTTTCCATTTTCTGGGTACTTTTACCATTGGCCTCCCTTTCCTTCTCCGTTTTACTTATTCTTCCTCGTCCCCTTTTCTTCAACGGTTTACTAACTTGTTTGTTTTCTTCCGCAGTACTCCCCTCTGGCCGTTGCGAGTCGCTACTTTCCAGGTTGTCTCGACCCTCTAGGCTACTTTCACGGTCCCCACTATTGTCCCGGGGGTCCCGACCGACTGGTGTCGCCGCCTGCTAGTTTTTGTCCAAATCAATGTTGGAATTTACACTTCTGGTTATCATAACCAATACAGTCTATCACTTACTTTAGGGTACACAATACACCTAAATTCCATAAAATAAAGTAAGTCTAAGACTTCCACAGAACCTCTAACACCCACACTTCAATTTTATCACTTTCCAAATTTTTCAGAAAAACACCACACTGGTCACTTAGACAATTCCCGCACCCTCTATGCCCACGCGTGCCGCGTTCTCAAGCTCCGAAAACCAATCACCGACTCCTTCTTATCATATTCGGTTAATTAATAAGAACTGTTAATTATTTAAATAATATTTATAAACAAGTTTTAAGATTGACAATTTGTCCACGATAAAAATTAATTTTTTGCAGAGACAACAAGAATAAATCAAATAATATTAAATAATAATGATTAAATAATGATTATATAATAATTATAAAATAATCAACCATTTTTCTTAATTAGAAAAATATGACAAGAAGAAATAATTGGCAAGACATTTCTGGTTGATTCCACACAAACAAAAATATTTATCATGGAAAAATGGTCAAATTGTGAATTTATTCATAAATATTGTTTAAATAATCAGTTCTTGTTAACTGGACAAACATGACAAGAAGGAATCATTGATGAGACATTTTTGGTTGATTCTGTAGAAAAATTGAGCCTATTCATGCTAAATTGGCCCAAATGTAGATTTTTTTATAAAAATTGTTTAAATAATAATTACTTTTCATCAATTTAAACAAAAATACAGCTAGTTGTAACTGGTTATACATTTTCCATTGGATCTGCAAAAAATTGGGCCTATTCATAAAATAATGTTGATAATGTGAATTTGTTTATAAATATTGTTTAAATAATTAACAGTTGTTGTTATTTTGAAAAAAATGACAGCAAGAAGTCATTGTCAAGACATGTTTAGTTATAATTAGGTATTAATTTCTCTCATATTTTATATATGAACTATGAATTTCACACAACTAATTATTACGAATCACGAGAAAATGGATTTGTTCATTTCTTTGTTTAAAACATATTAACAATTTTTGCTTACTATAACCTATTGAAAATTATTGTTCGATAGTTATTACACTGATTTAAGCTCTTCTTCAGTCGATTTGAAGATCTTAAAAAAAAGGCACATCGGAAAAGGTAGGAAAAAATATTGTTTTTTTTTTGTTTGTTAAATATCAAAATGAGTTTTCTGCACTAGCTGCTTATACCTGGAAGCCTTACGGTCATTTTAAGAAAAAAAAACATCAAAATCCATTGAAAATTAGCTTGTAGACAGAATTTTGTCCACAAAAAGTTCTTTTGGCCACACTGCGAGGCGGATTTGGAAAGGGTAGACTGAAAATCCTTCCTACATTCAAAAACATGCAACTTCAAACACTTAATTGAATCAGATACTAAACTTTAAGTTATATTTGAATAGGGAATTCGAGAAACATTGGGAAAATAGTTCATTCCCAGGATGGCCAAAGGAAGCAGGAAGTGCCTTAACTCACGTAGGAGCGCATTTAGAACTGTCTGCCTTTTCTTCCTGGGAAGAATTGGCCTCACTGGGACTTGACAGGCTCAAATCTGCCCTCATGGCGCTTGGGCTTAAATGTGGAGGAACTCTGGAAGAAAGAGCGCAAAGGCTCTTTAGCACAAAGGGAGAAGCTTGTCTCGATCCTGCCTTACTCGCAAAGAAAAAGCACAGGAAAGCTGGAAAAGGAAAAGACGTTGAAAAGCAGAAGGAAATCGCAAGGCTTGAGGCACATGTAAGTAAATGCATGCTAATTTAAAATTTAGACCATAAATATAATTATACTTAAAGGAGGAGCAAGCGCCAGCTATCGTCCAACTTAAGAAGTTGAATTAAAAATATTTTATAAAGGAAACTCAGATCTTTATTTTGTGTCGAAGGTGCAATAATTTTAAAAGTATTAAATTATGAAATTTGAATTTTAAAGATAATGATTTATGACCTATTTTATGATTTTCACGTACACTTGGAACTACCGTAGGTTTTGTATTTCTTGGGATACCTAGATCCAACTCTGAAAATCAGATAACTAACATACTTATCCATGAAAAACTCTTGAGAAAATTCAAGATTTTGGAAAATTTCAGATATGTCAAATCAAAATTTCAACCAAAAAGTCCATTTTTAACCAAATAGTTTAATTTTTAAACAAAATATGTGAATTTTTAACAGAATAGTTAATTTTCAACTTAATAATTTGGATTCAACCAAAAAAGATGAATTCTCAACGAAAAATGTAATAGTTGACGTTTTCATCCAAAAAGATTTAAATTTTTAATCAAAAACAATTTAATTCATAAAAAAAGAATGTCAACGAAAATAGTTGAATCTTCAGCAAGATAGATGAATTTTCAACCAAGAAGATTAATTTTTTGCCAAAAAGAGATGAATTTTGAACTAAAATATAATAAATAATAAATTAATTTTAAATCAAAAAGGGTTGACTTCATCCAAAGAGACGAATTTTCAATAAAATAGTTTAATTTTAAACCGAACTGTTGGAACTTTAATTTAAAAAAAGGATGCAATTTCTACCAAAAGTGATGAATTTTCAAACCAAAAAGACTATATGTCAATATAATTGTTGTATTTTTAACCAAAAAAGATTAATTCTCAACGAAAAATGTAATAGTTGATGTTTTAATCCAAAAAGATTTTAATTTTAAATCAAAAACAATTTAATTTCGAAAAAATTCGAAAAAACAGCACGGCTGTTAGATTTCTAACATAAGAATATATTGTTTGCCTTTTTGAGTACTATGAACAACCGTCCATAGAATTATTAAAAATAAAAAAAAAGTGTTCTCAAAAATTTTCAAAATGTGCTCACATTTGGAATTTTTATCCAAAATGACTGGATAACGAACTTGACCTTCATTTTAGGACACTTAAAGAGTATACCAAAGTCCAATCCAATACGTTAATTCTTTCGAAAGTTATCGTGCTAAAAAACTAAAAGTCTACAGACAGATATTTTGTAAAAACCTTTTTTTTTGGTTTCAGGGGGTCTCAAAACGGACATATGACAAAAACACGGGGGGGGGGGGGGGCGAATCAAATTTTACACAAATCTAATACCTTCTCATTATAGGATGAGAATGTAAAAAGATGACATTTCTACCAAAGGAGATGAATTTTCAAACCAAAAAGACGAATTTTCAATATAATGGGGTTGTTGCATATTTTCAAAATATTTTTTTCCTAGTAAAATTAAAAGAGCACCAAAAAATAATGTAACTACGGAAGGAAAGTTTTTTTCAAATAAGTTTGAATATTTTTTTTATGTTTAAAAAGTATACTTTTTGAATTTTTGCGGGAAAATCTCATTGGTTCAACGGATTGCCGGCAGTACTTCAGCCTGATTAGCGCGGTTGTCCAGTTTATGGGGGAATCAATATGGTCGCTATCTATTGCAAGGGGTGCAAGGGTAAACAGTAAACATAACCTATTGTTGTGTTTATTATTGAACACGTGTTTTAAAATTAAAAAAGAAGGGCCTAAAAGGTATTTCAAATGCCTAGAATTTTACTAAAACCAGGATTTGTAAAGTGTGACAGTGCGAATGTGCCAAAAGTCGACATGTTGATGGTGAGACATTTTTTCTCATTGAGTGACTTAAGTCACTCATAATCACTCGTAATCACTCACTTTAACCCCTGTCGACATAATTTTATGTGAGCCGAGTTTTGAGGAGGAAAAATCATCTCATGATTCCGACATGTGATTGTCAAAAATTTGAAGTTATCCTTGGAAACGTCTCACTCTCACGCACTTGAATGACATTATTCATTACGATCTTTTTTAGTTTTTAATTGTATTGTTTAGTGAGATTTGATTACGACTGGCTGCTGCTTTTGACAATTTTAAGTAAAGAGATCTCTCTTGGAAATCGTAATTTGAATTTTCGCCAGCTGCCTGCCTGACACTTCATTAGTCAATGAAGCAACTCCAGTGATTGTTTGAACGAATTGCAGGATGTGATGTTTTAAGGTCACAGAATTTTCGAATAAGGATTTCGATACTTTTTCCTCAATATTTTTTTTCTCTAAAATGAAATATTCAAAAGATTTTTGGAATGCAATTAGCTTTTCAGGATTTTATGCAGTACTTAAAAAATATATTATCTAAATTTCATGCAACGACCCCATTGTTATATTTTTTACCAAAAAAGATTTTTCATTCAAGAAACAAAATTTGGGCAAATTATAATTTGAAGAGAAAAACAAATTTTAATACAAAATAAAATTTTCGAATAACTATTTATTTTGTAAGGTTTTGCTTCCTCATAGACGAAGCTTTGTAATGGTAACATTTTCCAAAAGTTTTAAATTCATTTAATTAAACCTTCCTTAATTCAAAAATGTCTTATACAATGTTCTAAGCAATTGTCCGGATGTGTGTGTATGTGTGTGTGGATGTCACACTTTTTTGTGAACACGATACTTGAAAACGGTTGCAGATAAATTGATGAAATTTGGATGGCTCATTTTCCCCACTAATATCTTGAAACTGACCGAAGGATTTCTAAAAATATTTATTGCATTTTTTTTAGCACTCAATATTATTTGAAAAATCGGTTTTTTATAGTAAAACTTTTTTCAATAGCATAATTGAAAGTTGATGCAATAATATAAAAGATGTGTTGATTGGAGATGAATCGATTGACCTATAATATTAATACATTTTATTGAAGAGTCAGAAAGCTATGGTAATGCATAATATTTGAAAATACGGGTTTTTGTAGTAAAACTTTTTTCGTTAACATAATTCAAAGTTGATGCAAGAATATAAAAGATTCCTTGGTTCGAGACGAATCGATTGACCTACAATATCAATACATTTTATCAAAGAGTAGGGAAGTTATGGTAATTTATATATTTTGAAAATCGGTTTTTTATAGTAAAACTTTTTTCAGTAACATAACTCAAAGTTGATGCAAGAACAGAAAAGATGTGTTAATTCGAGACGAATCGATTGACCTATAATATTAATACATTTTATTGAAGAGTAAGGAAGCTATGGTAATGCATAATATTTAAAAATACAGTTTTTTGTAGTAAAACTTTTTTCTTCAACATAATTAAAGTTGATGCAAGAACATAAAAGATTCCTTGGTTCGAGACGAATCGATTAACCTACAATATTAATACATTTAATTAAAGAGTAGGAAGTTATGGTAATTTATATATTCTTAAAATTGATTTTTATAGTAAAAATTTTCTCATTCTCATAATTTAAAGTTGATGCGAGAATTGAAAAGTTGTGTTGATTCAAGACGAATCGATTGACCTATAATATTGATACGTTTTATTGAAGAGTAAGGAAGCTATGGTAATGCATAATATTTGAAAGCACGGTTTTTTATAGTAAAACTTTTTTCTTTAACATAATTCGAAGTTGATGAAACAATTAAAAAAATTCCTTGGTTCGAGACGAATCGATTGATCTAAATATTAATACATTTTATTAAAGAGTAAGGAAGTTATGGTCATTTATAATATTTGAAACATCTGTTTCAAACAGAAAAACTTTTTTCATCGACATAATTCAAATTTGACGCATAAATAGAAAAGACTTTTTGATCATAAATTTTTAAATAGAATAATTCTGAAAATGTTTGTAAGGAAATCATAAAGCTGGGAAAGGGATAGGGTGCGACAGAACTTTTCCCTTCCCTTTGTTATGGTGGATAATTAAGAATAACTTACTAACCTTACCCAACAAAAGAAAGGTGGTCTCGCCGACAGAGTGTAAGGGCCGTAGAGGACAGGGCCTCCGATCCTACAGGGAGGATCGCGAGGAGCGTTCAGACTACTGTATTCTCATGAATCTCCGATCCTACTGAGAGGATCGAGAGAGAAGATCTGACCCAGCAAAGGGGGAATGGAGCTCCGCTGATGAAGGACTAGGGCCGTCAAAAGTAGGGCCTCCAATCCTATAGGGAGGATCGCGAGGGGGAAGTCAGGTTTACTGTACTCTCCTCATTCTCCGATCCTACGGAGAGGATCGAGAGAGAGAGAGGGGGGGGGTTAGATCTTTTGGTCACGTCGTGTTGTTCTCCGATCCTACGGAGAGGATCGTGAGAGAGGATCCCGGTGTTTAAGAAAGGGCGCGAGGCAAATTGATCCCCGATCCTACAGAGAGGATCGTGAGAGAGATATAGGGTTTTTAAATTGCATCAAGTTGTTCCCTGATCTTACGGAGAGAATCGCGAGGAAGGATACCGACGTAGAAGAGACGCGAGGTAATTCAGTCCCCGATCCTGCAGGGAGGATCGTGAGAGGGGGAGATTTTGGAATTTTGTTCAATTTGTTCTCCAATCCTACAGAGAGGATCGTGAGAAGGGATCCCGACGTGAGGAAGCGCGATGCGGATTAATCTCCGATCCTACGGGGAGGATCGTGAGAGGGGGGTAGATTTTTTCAATCACATTTAAGTTATTCTTCGATCCTACAGAGAGGATCGTGAGAAGGGGATCTTGACGTAAAGCTGCGCGAGATGGATTAATCTCCGATCCTACGGGGAGGATCGCAAGAGAGGGGTAGATCTTTAAAAATTTAATTTAATTTAAGGAGTAGGGTCCCTCTCCAATAAACAGAACCACTGACTTTTACTGTTCACTTTATAAAAATTATCTTTATTTCCTCTAGAGGCAAGGGTGAATCAAAAATACACTATTTCGGAAAGTTCATTCCGAGAACAGAAAGGAAACCGCACTTAAAAAGAACTAAAAACTATAGTCACGGGCGGAAAAGGCACCGAGCAGCGGAGCCTCCCGCGAGCCGTTGGATATGCCATCCGATGGCTGGTGTTGTAGGCGGAGCGAGTTGCTCGCCGGGTACCGGTCGTAGACCAACTGATGAACTAACCGCGGGACTGTTCCTCTCCAATAAACAGAACCACTGACTTTTACTGTTCACTTTATAAAAATTATCTTTATTTCCTCTAGAGGCAAGGGTGAATCAAAAATACACTATTTCGGAAAGTTCATTCCGAGAACAGAAAGGAAACCGCACTTAAAAAGAACTAAAAACTATAGTCACGGGCGGAAAAGGCACCGAGCAGCGGAGCCTCCCGCGAGCCGTTGGATATGCCATCCGATGGCAGGTGTTGTAGGCGGAGCGAGTTGCTCGCCGGGTACCGGTCGTAGACCAACTGATGAACTAACCGCGGGACTGGACCTCGTCCCGGGGTCCGCTCGTCACGCCGCGCACGGCGTAGCTTAAGTACTAATAGAGGGTGGGGAACGGAGCGCGCGAATATTCAAGCCGAATTATCGGAAGAGGGAAAGGGCTGAGAGCTGTCATTCTTTGGGGGAACAACGGAAAAGCCGAAACTACTATTGTTTAGACAATTGGTAGTTTTGTTGTGAACACCTTTTCCACCTCGAAAAATTATCATTTCGAATAGAAAATTTGATTTAATTTGTCTTTCTGTCTAAATTTTTTTGTATTATTTTATAATTTTGTATTATTTGTAAATTTCTATTTTTAAATTGATTAAAATGAAGAATTTGGTTTGTCTATTATTGAAAAAAATCACTAATGCCTCCTCTATGAGGAAGCAAATACATTTGCTAACGGGAAGCAAAGTGCTCATGAAATGAACACCATATGTGACGTCCGCCGAAAAAAGGGGACTTACTCTAAAAAAAAATCGAAATCGAGGTTTATACACCTTTCGATAGTTTTTGAGTTGCTCTTTTTAATGAAACCATCGAAAAAAATTTCCGAGCGTTATTATTGCTAAGAATTGAGTTGATAAGTACCCGAGAAATCATGCTTTCGCTCGAGATCCCGTGAAACACCTTCCACCACTCACCACTACACCTCCGCGTCTCATCTATACGCCGTCCGTGAGCGGCGCCGCTATATGTGGAGAATGGAGTGGTAAGTGGAGAGGGAAGATTTCGTGAGTCTTCCCTCTCTCCTAAAAGTCGCTTCTATCGGGTCGACTTCGATCGCTCGCCCTGAAATATCTCACTTTTCAGAGTAAGCCCCCTTTCTTCGGCGCACATCACATATGAATACATAATATAAATACAAACAAAGTGAAAACACTCGAGATCGAATTCACAGCTAGTTTTGTTTGTTTTAAGGTTACATAAATATAATTTTCCTAAGTTTCTCGAGAAAATTCAAAAAGACTTTGGAAGATTTCATATATGTCAAAAAAGAATCTAGACAATTTTAAAGAAAATTTGTTTATTTTACAAGAATTTACACAATTGTAGGAAAAAATTAAGTCAGTTTAAAAGACATTTAGGACTTTTTCACGTTTGGAAATTTTTTAAAAATATTTGAAAATATTTTTAATCTATTCAAAACTTCAAAAATTCCTAAATATCTTTAAATTAAACTAATCTAAACTATCTCTAAAACTATAACTCTAACTAACTCTAAAACTATCTCTAAAACTGCCTTGAAATTTTGGAGATTCTTTTTTGACTCTTTAAAAAAAATTATTTTTTGAAACCTTTCAAAATTCTTAAAAAACTTCTTTATTTTTGGTTTTAAATCTTTAAAAATCTATATTTTTTTCAATTTTTTGAAATCTTTTAAAATTTAAAATTATTTTTCTATCTTTTGAAAACTTCTAAATATCTCTTAAACTTATTCGAATTTTTTCTAAAATTTTGTAATCTTGCAAAATTAAAAAAAATTTGCTTTACAGTCTTCTACATTCTTTTTCGAAATTTTAGGAAATCATTTAAATATTTAAAAATATTTTCGTTAAATTATTTTTTCAAAATATAAAATTAATTTTAATTTTCGCTAGAATTGTAACAAAAAATTGTATTATCTTAAAACCTTTAAAACTCCCTTAATAACTTCAAAATTTTATTTTTTTAAATCTACATTTTGTTCAAAAATGTTAATAATAATATATGAATAATAATATATGAGACAATTTGAAAGTTCTAATTTAACCGCACAAGAGTATTTAAAAAGCAAAATGTTTCTCAATTCGTATAAGGTTTTCTATAATTTTTCTTATATTTAATTTTCAAACTTAATAGAATCAAAGATATGAAACAACTTCAAGTAATGAAAAGCCAATCAGGTTTTCAACAACAATGATTGCGACTTAGATTTTAAAAAAAGTTATGAAAGAAGAATGCAGAAAAAACGTAAAATCATACTATAGCGAAGAAATAGTTGCTTGACGCTCTTGAATTTATTTTCACATATGTGTTTTCAAACAAAATTTTCTTGTTAAAAAAAAATCTGATTTTCATTACTACAATAAACCAGTTTTCTATTTATTCATCATTTTCCATGATATAATTCTTGAATTAATTAATTTATGTTTTTTCGTTTTGTCATTTTATATTGCTTAATTCTATGAATATTATAAAACCTATTATATTTTGCACACAAAAAAACCTACAACAAAAAGAGTCACAATTGTACAGTACAAGTCCGATAAGTTGCCGTCCGATAAGTGTACACTCCCCTTAAAACGTCATCACACGCACGGCACGCACACTAATTGGGGTTCTCCCACTACGTGTGCCATTTTGCTTATGATTTGCGCATCATTCTTATGCATGCGCGCACCTAATATCGTGCTACTAGAGGGGGCATTCGATAAGTCCGCAATTCCTGGAATTTTCCGCCCCTACAGCCCCGAAATGAGAAACTTATCGGACTTCTACTGTAATTTAATTTCTAGAATTATAAATTTTTTCGTCCCTGCTAGCTGTATCGAAAGTATACTTATATAGAATTTGGTTTCCTTTTTCCAGGTCTACAAACTTGCAGAGTTAGTAACAAGCCAAAGATTCGCTACGAAAGAGAATGTCCAAAGAAAGCAGGCACGAACCGAAGGTGAGCGAGGAGATTCGGACGCAGACGCGAGTGCAACAGATTCCGAAGACGATGATGACAACGAAGTGCCTTACAATCCCAAAAACCTGCCCCTGGGTTGGGACGGAAAGCCCATTCCATATTGGCTTTACAAGCTTCACGGTTTGAACATTAGCTACAATTGCGAAATCTGCGGAAACTTTACGTATAAGGGACCGAAAGCCTTTCAGAGGCATTTCGCAGAATGGAGGCACGCTCATGGAATGCGATGTCTTGGTATTCCGAATACGGCCCATTTTGCGAACGTGACGCAGATCGAGGATGCTTTAGCTTTGTGGGAAAAATTGAAGGCACAAAAACAAGCTGAGCGATGGCAGCCGGGGCAAGAGGAGGAATTCGAGGATTCACTAGGGAATGTCGTTAATCGGAAAACTTACGAGGATTTGAAACGTCAAGGACTTTTATAAGCGATGTCTTATTTCTGGAAAAGCCTGGAAAAAAGGAAAAAGAAGAGTGACTGCCTGTTCCAGATTTGAGACGAGAATGATTACTAAATGATGTTTTGTAAAAGTAAAGAAGAATAAATGATACTTCAAGTTTTTTGGATACCGTTCAGTTATCGTGTTTAATAAATGCAATTTTTAAAAGATTGTAAAATAAAACGTGCAATTGAGGAGTAAGCGAACAAAAAATGATAAATCCATTCGAGATGATTTCTCAATAATGAAACAAATGCTGTGTCTCAAAAACACCAGAGATAGAAGAAAAATTCATATAGCATCATATAGAGGAAACCACTTAACTGGTTAGCCCATATTATCGAATTATTGAACCTCTTAGCTTGGATTTATGCAGTTTTTATAGCACTAGAAAACAAACACGCATGCTACACACCCGATTACTTTTTTGGTCTTACCCAATTTTTAAATTAAAATATAAAATAAATATTAATGCGAAATTTGTGTATTTCATAGTATCTATTATTTAAAATAATAGAACATCAAGGACAATATTTGTGATAATTGGAAAAAATTGATGTCTTAACTTCAGAAATAGTATAGGTAATATTTTTGTACAATATAATATAGACAATCAAAGAGTTGCATTTAAATGTAAAATATTTTTTGTGTAAACTCATCGATTTTCGGTGAAAAACGCGAGCGTAACCCAAAATTGTTTTAAAAAAATTGTCTCTTTGAACTCCAATGATTTTTTATTATAAATACCGATTTCCGGTATAAAACGCCAAGAAAACTAAAAAAAAATGTACACATTGTGAATTTAATTACTGACTCATAATCTGCAGATTAATGATAATCTAAAAAATTATGATTTTTTAAATTAAAAATATCAATTTTCAACGAAAAAAATTGTTCCAAATGCCATCTTGAATGATTTTTGTTTAAAAAAAAGACAATTTCCGGTGAAAAGTGTTAACATAACCTTAAACTGTTCCAAAGTTGTAAATCTGCTTTGAAATTTATATTGATCTTTCCGGTGAAAACGACTAGTTTAACCTATAATTGTACACAATATTCTCTAAAAACACTAAAGTAATCTAAAATTGTTAAAAGGTTCTATATCTGGTTCAAATTGTAATAATTTTTGTTTTAAAATGTCAATTTTGTATTTAAAATGCCAAAGTAACCTAAAATTGTTCAAAAAATATATTTTTTAAATCTAATTCTTTTTTAATAAAAATGTCAATTTCCAACATAAAACACAAATTCTTTAAAATATAATTATTTTTTAAATAAAAATGCTAATATTTGTCTGCAAAAAATACTAACATAATCCTAAATTGTTTAAAGATTCTAAATCTTGTTCAAATAATAATGATTTTTGTTTGAAAATGCCAATTTTCGATGTAAAATGTAATGATTTTTGAAGAAAAATTGCACTTTTCAACTAGAAAAACTAACACAATCCGAAATTGTTCAAGCTTGTAAATTTCATTATTTTTAATAGAAATCGTTGCATTTAAATCTAATGATTTTTGTTTAAGAATGCCAATTTCACGTGAAAACCCCAATAAACCCTAAAAATGTTGAAGAGAAATGTAAATATTCTTTGAAATCTAATCTTTTTCTAAAATACCAATGATTCCCAACAAAAAACACTAACATAACAAAAAATTATTTTAAAATTATCAATCTTCTTCGAAATCTAATAATTTATGTGTAAAAAGTCCGATTTCCTGTGAGAAAAGTGAATATAACCTGAAACTGTTCAAAAATGGCCAGTCTTGTTGGAACTATAATGATTTTTTTTAAGTACATAACCCAAAATTGCTGAAATTTGTAAATCCTTTTTCATTTTTTTTTTTAATTCAACGTACTAATTGCCGCTGAAAAACACTATCGTAATCCAAAGTTATTAAGAGATTCTAAGTCTTGTTCAAATTATAATAATTGTTTTTTTAAATAACACTTTTTTGTGTAAAACCAGCCCTATCCGACTACTAAGAAAAGTCGTTGTCGCTTACGAGTTTCACTTGGCGGGTGAAATTCATCCGTCCACCGATGGGCGGCGCTACGATCGTCCTGTTCCACAAAAGCATTGAATCATATAGGAAGTTAATAATTAATTAAAAATACGAATATTCCCGATTAATTCAGTTCACGAAATTAATACTGATCATTCTTTGATGTGTAATTGATATTTAAAAAATATTAAATTCTAAAAAAATTATTATATTGTTGTATTCTATAGAATGTTTGTATTACAATCCAAGTACTATATATCGCTGTATTTTATGGAATACAGGGATATATAGCACTTTTAAAACATATTTTTTTAAATAATTTTTTTTAGAATTTAATATATTTAACACTTTTTAAATATCAATTACACGCCAAAGAATGATCAGTATTAATTTCGAAAACTGAACTAATCGGGAATATTCTTATTTTTAATTAATTATTAATTTCCTATGGGGACGACGATTTGTCAAGATCAACTTGATCAAACATCGTGGGTGTGGTGAGCCCACACTTGTAGTTATTTATAACTACAAGAAAAACCTAGAAACACTACCCGAATCGGGTAGTGTCACGCCTACCCTGAAAGGGAAATGGTTTAATGGTATATACTTAAAGGGCAGCACCGTGAGTGAAGATATACCTAGTACGCAGGCACAACGCATTATCTACAGTTTCCTTAGCTTTTTGTTATTTGGAAAGCGCTTTGCTTCTTTATTTTTACACCCCATTGCCGCACGCACACCTGGCATTTCGAAAATAGTGCTTTAAGCTAACACCTCATCGCTGCGTTAGGAAGGACTGATATAATTCGAATAGCAGACGTTACCACCATTGGAACCGTTATCTCGTGTATCTCCGTGCACACTAGCGGCCACAAGTGTCAGTCGCCGTCCCCATATGACTCAATGCTTTTGTGGAACAGGACGATCGTAGCGCCGCCTATCGGCCGATGGATGAATTTCACCCCTCAAGTCGAACCCGTAAGTTACAACAGCTTCTACAGCAAAATTTGGAGAGTCGGATAGGGAAATGTATTTTCAATGACTCTTTGCTTTGATACTTTGCCAACGGAAAAGAAAAGTTAATTATTTGAACAATTTTTATAAACAAATGTACATTTTGGTCACTTTTTCGTGGAGTAAGCTAGGAATGTCTTACCAATGACTCCTTGTTGCCTTGTTTCTTCAATTAACAAGAACTGTTCATAATTTAAACAATATTTATGTAGAAATGCATAGTTTGACCATTTTTTCATAAAGAGTATTAATTTGCTTTGCGGAATTAACAATAAATGTCTTGCCAATTATTCCTTTTTGTCACATTTTTCTAA
>CAKNYM010049222.1:65697-78612 GCA_932195095.1 Andricus curvator | reverse complement strand
ACAGAATTCTAGAACTGTTACATATCCTTACAGTAACAGCGTTACAGCACAATGTGACCTGTATGTTCCGTTCTTGGAACACGTGTGACATTCTAGTGAGATAACAGTTCCATCACTCTGTTCTATATTAGTTACATCACAGAATTCTAGAAATGTTACATATCCTTACAGTAACAGCGTTACAGAACAGTGTGACCTTTATGTTCTGTAATTGTTATGGCACACGATTGTAACAATGTTATGTATAAATGTTCCCTTTTTGTTATGTAACATTTACAGAACGTGTCCGCTGGGTCTTTATTCATAATGTGTCCCATGACTTCCATTTCTTACAACACTTCCTTCTACATGTTTTATAAAATCTTATCCTTACTATTTACAGTTATTTACACCTCTTTACAGAAAATCTTATATCTATATTCTTATTTCTATTTTTTGACGATAGCGCAATTTGGGACGTGTTAGCGAACGAGTGAGCGAGTGATCGAAAGCGAGAGTGCTAGCGAGCGAGAGAGAGCGATAACGCAAACGCATCTTAATTTAATTATGCTATTACACAACCATTACTTACAAATCTTTACGCTTCTAATTTAAGCGACTTCCTTTTTCTTTCACTTCTCTTGTACCTCCATTTTGCCATTTTTTGCATCCATTCTTTCTCATTCGCTCCCCTAGCACCTTCTAACTCCTTCATCCACTCTTCCCCCAAAACAATCTTCCCCTAGAATCTTTACCACATTCTCTTCCCAGCTTCCTTTATCTTCCATTCCTATCCTACATCCTTCCCATACATGCTCCCATATTTCCTCTTCCCATTCACAGATTCTGCACTTCCTGTCCTCTTTCTTTTCCCAATACATACCTGCTCTTACCTCGTTTCCCAATCTAAATCTTGCTATTCTGGTCCATCTTTTCTCTCCCCATCCCTTTTCTAAATACTTTGGCACTCCTTCCTTTTTTAACATCTTATACCATTGATTATATTTTGATTCCTCAATCATCCTCTATCTTTCTATTAATTGTCTTTCCCTCTCCCTTTTTTCCACTTCTTCAAAGTTAACTCCAGTCCTGTCTGCTATATCTCTAGCCTTAAAGAACTCCCTCCTTTCTTCTTCCCATCTCGTTAATTCCATTCTCCTCCCTCTCCTTTCTTCTACCTCCATCCAACACTTTCTCGCTAACTCCCCTCCCTTTCCCTCCCTCAGCTTCGTCTCAAAATTCCATTCCGTCTTTCCCGCTCTAGTACTTAATTTATCCCTTTGCGCTTCTTCTCTCATCATATATCCCGGCGTCCTCCAGTCTACCCCTAGCGTCCACCTTATATACATTTCTTGTAAACTCTCAATCTCTTTCCTTTCATCCCATCCCCATATCTCTGTTCCATAACCTAATACCGTCCATACAAGCGTATCAAATAACCACATTCTCCTTCTCCAATTTTGTTAACCTTCTTTTTCCAATTCCCCACATATGTTTCATTGCCCCTGCTGCTTTTTTTATCCTTTCTTTTATATGAGCTCTATGATCTCCATTTGTTTGCAAGGTATATCCCACATATTTTAACTCTTTTACTTCTAACTTTATTCCCTTCCATCTTCCCGTCCATTCTTTCTTTCTTCCCTCTCCTTTTCTAAACCTCATTATCTTTGTCTTTTCTACATTTAAATTCAACTTTTTCCCATCTAAGTATTTCTCTAATCCTGTAATTAAACCCACCATCCCTTCTTCATCCACTGCCATCAACACTATATCGTCTGCGTATTACAGTGTATATATCTTTTCGTTCCCTATATCCTAACTCCTCACCACCCTTTTCTCTTCATTTCTTCTTCCAAGTCTGATATTAATATATTAAATAAAAGTGGGCTCAGAGGACATCCTTGCCTTACTCCTCTCACCAACCAGAAAGTATCTTCTACTTGCTCCCTACCTTTACCCTGCTTTTTGTCTCTCTAAAAATTTCCGATACTCTCTTTATTAATCCATCTCTTATCCACTTTTCCACCATAACTTTTTCTATCTCGCCTCGGTCTAATGTATTACGGAGGTAATGCCGAGGAGGGAAGTTAGGAGATTGGAAAGCCGAGAAGAAGGTGAACCCATTTAAACAACTATAGTAATAGTATAAAAGGCGATTTATTGCCACTTACATTTCGAAGGTGGCTGTCAGCCCGTGGCGGGTGCTGACGACCGAGAGTTTTGTCGTAGAGGATTAGTGGGTAGGTGGCTATCGAAGGTGGCCCGAGCTGGGGCTCTGGTGGTGGCAGGAGATCTTCCTTGGCGAAGCGGTTCCAGGGCGAGAAGAGAGCACTAAGTGGCACGATGGCGGAACACTTAGGAGTCACGACACGGGGAAAAGCGGCACGGTAGCCGAAAAGGCGAGAGCAGTCGACGTTGAGTCGAGCGAGCACAGACTGAGCAACTGCTGTGCTGTTGCTCGGGACTTCGGGTCCCCTCGGGGGATTCCGTTCCGTCTCGTGCGCGGCCCGGCGACCCTTTCGTGCAGGGTCGTGCCGAGTCCCGCGTTATGGTAACAATTCTGTTACACCCGTCCCCCGCGGGGGTTCGGGTATATACCTTTAATTTCCGTAATGTGTTTGTCCAAGTCTGATATAGTCTGAAAAAAGGCATTTAAACAAAAGTTTGCAAATCTGCTGTTTTCCTCTTGAGGTTTGCTTTAATAATTTTAAATCTAGTCAATAATCATGTTTCGGTTTCATTAGTATGAGTAAATTTGTCTGTTGGAGTCCGAGGTTGTTAAGTTTTTCTCAATTTAGTTGTTTTTCGTTGTCACAAAGGTTACATGGTATGTAAATAAATTTGAGTATTAATTCTTCGCGAAATTGATATTATAGTTCTTCACAATTTTCCCTAGTTTTGTGATTTAGGTTCCTCTTCTCTCGTTGTTTTTTCGCTTCTGATCCGCCTCCATGGTTATCTTCTTTCTGGAACAAATATGAAAAGAAAAACGAAAAATCCGTCCGTGTAGTCGATTCTCGTGGAGATTTCTTGTTTTTAGAGTAGATTGTCCTTAAATCTGTTTTTTGTTTGTCTTTGGAGTCTATTGTCCTTTGAGTCTGTTTTTATTTGAGTTCAATTGTTGTTGTTTTATTTAGTTATTAATTATTAAAATTGTAAATCCCATTAAAACTATGTAATTTAGTTTATTAACAAAAAGTCAGAGTCAATTTGTTTCCTGTTATAGAATTTTCAATTCTGCGTTCCAATGTTTGCACTGCCTTTCTAAGGTTTATATTTCTTTTTGTATTTCTTATTATATTATCGTCTTTTTCTTTCTTCTCAAAGAGGACTGTTACTTCTGTCTTGTATTAGGAGTCAAAATTACTGTTATCTTTCAAATTGTTTGTTAGAGTCGTTTTGCAGTAGTTGTGTTCGTAGTGTTGTTTATAGTTTTTTGAGTTTATTTGTGTCGTTCATGCTATTGATCCAATGCCCATGATATCGGCTGATACCATGGTCCATGGTTCTTCTAATACTCTTTTTCCCATTAATCCTATCTTATTTTGATTACTTGGTTTTACTCTTTGACAGATCTGGCAGTTTTTTACGTAATTGATCACGTCCGAATATACCCCTGGCCAGAAGTAATGTTCGAAAATTTTCGCGTAAGTTTTCTCTGAGCCCAAATGTCCAGCTTGGGTTTCGTCGTGGTTTTCTCGTAAAACTTGACGTCTCAAGCTTTAGGGTACGACTAATTTCCAAGGGTTTGAGTCTGGTAATAGAGTAGATTTGAGTGGATCGGTTCTGTAAAAGTAGAGTTGCGAATCTCTGATTCGCCATTTTTCATGTTCTTCGGGTCTTTTTGTAACCTGTCTGATTTTGGTAGAGTACCAGTCGTCTGTTTTGTCGTTAATGTCCGCTTTCGGCTTTTCTACGCTACAAGCTAACGCAAACGCTATATTTTTTGCTGGTTCTCCTGATCTTGAGAGAGCGTCAGGGACTAAATTTGAACTACCTTTACGATATATGACTTCGTATTCATATTCTAGTAATTCTAGTGCCCATCTGGCTAATCGGCCAGTGGGATTTTTTAGGTTATGGAGCCACTTTAACCAGCCCTATCTGACTCCATGAAATGATATCCGTAAATGTATACTTCCAAGTGGTAGTACCAAAAACAAAAACCGACAGAGAGCGCCACTACTGCCTCTACACAGTTTAACAGTATCTCTTATGGGCTCTTATTGAATAGTAATATTTAGTATTAAAATTATTTTTTATTGACAATAGTTAAGTGATGTGACATGTACAATATTGTTTCTAAATACTTAGTGGAAGTTTTTGCAAACTGGAAATGGTTGGACACAGGTGTATTGTACCGAATTGTGATTCGGGGTACGATGTCCCTAATAAAGAAAAGTGCCATCATTTTACGGTCAAAACAAAAAATGTCAAAACATTGATTTAGAAGATTCAGTTTAATATGAACAAAAAAAATAATAATTTTTTTCCTCAATCTTTTTGTTGGCAAAATACAATGTTTGGTAAAAAAATCCAACTGTAACTAAAATGCCTGTCCACGTATATTGCGAGCTGCAATAATAAATTTTGAAAGGTTGCAGTGCAGAACTAGATATTTTTATTATTTAAAAATCAAATGAATATTGCGGTAAAAGGATTTTTTCAAACTATCATTTTTTGATGCAATAATTTTTTTTAACTGTATTAACAATTTCAGTTACAATTTAGTTGCAATCTTAACGGAGCAATAATTTTTTTCAAATTTTTAGCATGTATATTTCTTGAAATTGTTATCATTTAATGAAAAAAAAACATGTTTTTACATTCCCATCATAATGAGAAGGTATTGGTTTTATGCGAAAAATGGCTTTCGCGGATTCCATCAAATGTCGATGTTTTGAGGCCCCCTAAGTCAGAAAAAATTGTTTTTACGTCGGTGTCTGTCGCTGTTGTTGTTGTCATTGTCTGTATATCGGATAACTTTTGAAAAACTACTAGGATTGGATTGTGCATTTTCAAATTTTTTTAGACCATTTTTTATAGGTTTAAAAATTCTATGTACGGCTGTTCGTAGTACTCGGAAACTTGAACAATTTATCCTTATGACTTTTTTCGGTAAAAGGAAAATTATCAGAGTTACAACATTTTCAAAATCCCAAAAAAAAAAAAAAATTAACATTTTAAGCCAAGCAACGCACGATATGAAAAAAGTCAAGAGAAGAAAAAAGTTTCTTTATCAAATTACGATAAGATTATCATAACAACTTTTTGAATTTTCATGAAAAATCGTAAATTCAAATTTTGATGTCACAGAAAAAATCAAAAATTCCATTTTGCCATCCAACTGTACAAGATACGAAGAAATATGAAGAGACAAAAATTATGCACCCAAGAAATATCTACAAATTTGGTACCATTCATTTCTTGATAGGATGCGTAGTTTTTGTTTTAATCGTAAAAAATTATATTCACAATAAAAAAATTAAATTTTTGGACAAACGACATTTATTTAAAAAATGAATAGAAAAAAGTAGCTTTTCCAAAAAAGAATGAAAACTCATTAAATTTGTCCTCAATCATTTTTTGATAGGAAGCGTAGTTTTTGTTTTAATCGTAAAAAATAACATTCAAAATAAATTTTTTTTTTGTTTGAAAAACGACACAAGGTACGAACAAAAAATTAATAGACAAACGTTGTTCCACCAAAATGAATTTACAAATTTGTTATTAGTAATTTTTAGATAGGGCCAGTAAATTTTCTTTTAATCGTAAAAAGTAAGATTATAAATAAAAAAATTAAATTTTTGGAAAAACGACACAAGAGACGAAGAAAATGAAAAGACAAAAGTTGTTCAACCAAAAAAATATCTACAAATTTATCGAATGTGATTTTACTATCTAAAACAATGCTGTTAATTTTAAAATGAATTGATAATTCACTGCATATTTGCTACGGTAAAGAATGAAACATAAAAAATTATAATTTTTTATCAATGTGTTTGATTAGTTATAATATTGTTGCAAATAATATAGTAATTTTATCGATGTTATTTATCAACAAAAATAAGATTATCACCAATAAATTATTTTTCCTACCTACAAATTTAAAACACCTTTTTAAAAACAATTACATCTATTTGTCTAAGTACAACATATATCACTTAATATTACTAACCATCAATAATTTTTTAATTATGTAAATTAATTTTGAAATTATATTTCCAGGTGAATTATTCCGTCAGGTTACATTATTATTAATTATTAATAATTCAATCTTTATAATACTTTGACACTGTGTGGAAAACCATATATATTTTTAACTATTTTCTCTATCGCTATCACTATTTCCTCAGATTTGTTTCGTAGAAATTATTATTGAAAGTCTATGAATCTATTGTTATAGATTCAACATTTATTTTGTAGTGAAAAAAAAACATTGTTTTAGTTATTCACATTATTATCCCATAACAGATACTGTTAAACTGTGTAGAGGCATTAGTGGCGCTCTCTGTCGGATCTTTTTGGTACTACCACTTGGAAGTATATAATTACGGATGCCATCCATGCAAAAGCTTGGAGGTCGGATAGGGCTGACTTTAACGCTAAGTGGTCCGTGATGACTTTATAAAGCTGTACCCTTCTAAATATGGCCTAAATTTTCGTATGGCCCAAACTACCGCTAGGCATTCTTTTTCAGATGCCGAGTAACGCGATTCCGCACCGTTTAGGCTTCTACTCGCGTAAGCGATTACGTAATTTACACCGTCGATTATTTATGTAAGTACGGCTCCTAACCCCGTATTACACGCATCAGTTTCGAGTAGGAAGGGTTGAGTAAAATCTGGGCAGGTTAATATAGGTGCTGAAGTTAAAAGGTCTTTAATTTTTTGGAAAGCCTCATCTTGTTCTAATCCCCAATCCCATTTTTTATCTTTTTTCAATAACCTGTTCATTGCTTCTATTATTTCGGCAAAGTGTGGGATGAACTTTCTTTACCAACTTGCCATCCCTATTATGCGCTGTAATTGTTTAATATTTTTAGGTTTAGGGAATTCTATGATTGGTTGGATTTTTTCGTCATCTATTTGGAGTCCTTTCTGAGCAGCCGAATTCACATTTGTCCGGACTGATCGTTAAATTTGCTTCGTTTATTTTGTCTAATACAATATTTAAATATTTCAAATGATCGTAAAAATTTTGTGTTACTATCACAATATCGTCTAAATAACAAAAAACGTTTGGCTTTAAATCTGGAGTGATGATTTTATCCATCAGTCTCTGGAAAGTGACTGGAGCATTGGTTAGGCCAAAGGGCGCATCCTTTTAAATTGATACATGCCCTTTCCAGGGACTGTGAATGCTGTTATTGGTTTTGAATTTTCTTCTAAAGGTATTTGTAAGTAAGCTAACTTTAAATCAATTTTCGAAAAAAAATTTGCTGATCTTAACGTGTCTAATATTTCTGTCATGAGTGGAATTGGGTAGAGGTATTTTTTTGTAATATTGTTAACCTTTCTGAAATCTAAACAGAATCTATAGTCTTTCCCTGGTTTTTTTATCATAACTATAGGGTTAGACCAATCAGAACAGGAGGGCTCTATTATATCCTGCTCTAATAATTTATCAACTGTTTGGTAAATTATTTCATTGATTTTAGGGCTCACGTGATAGTATCGCTGTTTTATGGGATCGTGGCCCTGCACATCAATTTTATGTTTCGTTAAATGGTTTGCCCTATGTTCTTTTCCTTCGTGTATTTTTATTTTGTTTTCTAAAAGTTGTTCTAGTTGGGATTGTTGGCTTTCGTTAAGCTCAACAATACCTTCGCAAATTTCTGGCGAACTATTGTTTTGTTGGTCAATTTTTCCTAAACTGTCCGAAATATTATGCAATCTTATTGCTTTGTTTTTAAAATTAATCCATTGGTTTTTATTTTCTATTTTGAGATTCCTTTCCTATTTTATTTTGAGTTATTTTTCTTATTATTCCTTTCGATTCTTGGTTTGCCTAATGTATCTGGGTCTTGAGTGCTTGAGTCGTCGCTAGTGTCGGGGGTGGGGATGCTCTCTAGGGGTTGGAATTTGTTGCTCGTGGGGATGATCATTAGGCTTGGGATATTTTTTGTAGGGGCTTTTACCGGAATTTGGACGTTTTTGGGTGTTTGGGGTTGGTTTGGATTGATAGGTAGTGGGGGGATTTCGCTATCTTTTAATGTTTGGCTATTTTTGTTAGGCTCTCTAGTACTTTTTAACTTAATTTTACCTCCGAATTTTGGATTAGTCTCTATTGTCCTATTTTCTTCTTCTTTAATCCCTGGTTTATTCCTGATTTTTTCGTTTTTACCTTCCTTATTCTCTTTTGTTGCAATGTCAGGTTTAGTTTCGATTTTGTTTTCGATTATTGGGGTGGGGAGCGATTTTGGGTAAGCTTCCATAAGATAGTAGGTGGGGGGACTCCCTGGTAACCACCAGGTTTCCGAGTGATAATTCAAGGTCATCCGTAGGGCTTTTAGCATGTCTGTGCCTAAAATACCTACGAAGTTTAATTTTGGGACTAACCCGAACATTACGTGTTTTGTGTGTTTTCCGACTCTAATTGGGATTACTACTTGCCTAATTATGTCGACTGTTTCGCCGTTCGCGACCATCAATTTTCGCGAGACGGGTTTAAGAATTGAGAATTTGGAATTCTGGATTTTTTTCCAGCAATTCCTTGCCAGCGTATGAATGTTTGGCACCTGTATCCACTAGTATTCGAAATAAGCTACCTTCGAATTTTGTCATTAGATGGAAACGTGTTTCCGTTATTTCATCTTTATCCGAATTTAAATATTCTGGCGTTTCGGTATTTGTTCGTAATATTTTTGGTTCTAATACCCGCCCCTCCAGTTTCCCTGGTTGTATGTGTAATATGAGCATTCTCTTTTGAAATAACCCGATAAACCGCAATGATAACAATTACTATTGTTTGATGTAATGTTTGTGCGCCGATTTAAATTTTGATTTCCTTTTTGATCGGAATTTATTTTATCTTGGGAATCTTTATTAGAATTATTATCACGTTTTTGGTTTCTGTTTCCGTAATTTGGTTTCTGGGAATTTTGTTTATTATCTTTGTTATTACTTCCTGAACTATTTTCCGCTTTTTCTGTTGGGAGTTCGATCATTGGGTTACTTTGACCTTGATTTGAATCTAACGTCATTTGATTAAACATTGGTAACATTTGATTATAGGGGTAGGATGGATATCTTTGTCTATTGTTCTGGAATCTAGGTTGATAATTTGGTTGGAAACCAGGTGGGAATCTGGGTCTGAAATTTTGTTGGTATTGATTTGGAAAAGGTAGAAATGGAAATCCAAATGGTGAAAATGGGAATCGATTTTTGTATGGTTTTTTACCCTGGTTATGTTGGCTTTGGTTTCCGTTTTGGTTATCCTTTTGATTGTTTTTTATTTTCCCTTAAATCTTTATTACTCTCTGCATTATTTTTATGCCCGTTACCATTATTACGCTTTTGTTCGTTTTGATCATAAATTTTAGGTTCTGTAATCTGTAAAACTTGCCCTCGAATTTTTGATTTGGCTAGCTCAGTTTCGCATTCTTTTCCTAAGTCTTCTAATTCCTCAAAAGTTTTAAAGTCGTTACGTTTAATATACATTTTATATTCTATTCTTAGGTTTTCGTACGTTCTGCGCAATTCCCATTCCAAGCTTTTTCTAGGGTAAAGTTTAGTAAAAAGTTTTCTAATTTCTGTCACGTAAGAGTGGATGTATTGTGTCCGTTTTTGGTTGCAGAATTTAATTTTTTGTTTGGTTTCTTCTGAAAATCGTTCGTCAATATAAGCATTTTTGAAGTCTTCGTAAAAGTCTGAAAATGATCTCCAAGAGGATTTATGCATTTCGCACCAATCTTTTGCGTCTTCAATTAATAGTGCGTCTAAATTTTTTTAAATATCCTGCTTGTTTATTCTATATCCACGTTTAAATATGTTAAGTTCTGTTAGGAAATGTGCCGGACTGTCTTCTTTGTTATTTTTAAATTTTATTGGCCAATTAGTCATTATTTGCAAGGGGTTTGGATCATTCCGAACGGAAAATAAGTTGCTGGAATTGTTTCGTTATTTAAATTATTATCAGATTCCAAGTCTGTGTCTGTATTGTTTACGTTTATCCGTGAACGTCTGTTTGACCTATTGCTTGGTGTCGAGAGTCTACGTGGTTTGTTTTGGTTTAAGTTATTTCTGTCCTTTAATGGTTCACTTTCATCGGAGTATTCTGATTTCGACTTATTATTTCTTTCTTCGTCATGATTTTCGATATTATTGTTAGAGGTTAATCGAGGTTCTTCTAAACTTTCCCTTAAATTGAATTGAACGGATTGTCTGTTATGAGTTTCGTTTCGATTTTTCCTAATATTTGGTTTTATGATTTTCTTCCTTTATTCGAAAGAACTATTTTCTGGCGGGTCTAGTCTAATTCCTAAGTTGTTCGCCCTTTTTCCCCGTTCTTCAAAGAATCTTGCCTTTTGATTTTTCATGAATTCATTAAACTCTATACGTTCTAAAAGTTCGTCGGTTTCTAAAAGAAACCGTGTGTTGTTTTCCAAAAATGAATCGTATTCAAAAGTTGCGCTGTTCATTTGTTTTGGATTATTTCTTTTAATTGATTCGTTGTCCCAAAAGAAAGTATCGTTTGTTGGGTCCAATGTTCTGTTAGGGATTTGAGTCATGTTGTGCAGTGGGGGTTGGTTGTTTGTCATATGAGTTGTTTCTGGATCTTTTGCTAAATTTAATCTGTCTTGATTCGACCTATTGTTATTTATTGGGGTTTCTGTATTTTTTCTAACGAAACCTCTGCCGCGACCCATTGATCTGTTAATTAATTTTGGGATTGCTCCCCTACTTTGGTGTGTCTCATTAGTCAAATTAATGTTTTGATTTGGAAGTGCAGTGGCACCTTCCAAGTCTAGATTTTCTTGGTCGCTTTCCATTATGGTTGGGTTAGTCATTTTATTTTTAATTTTACGCGACCTGAGTTCCATTTAAAATATAAATCTAGTCAGAGTTATCTTAATTGGACAGCCTGTATATGTTATTTTACCTATTTCATACTTTGAAATTTTATAAGAGTTGTATCGTGGTTTCGGAATTTATTTGGTTTAAAATTAGAGAATTTAATTAGATAATATTTTCATTATTTCAGGATTCGAAATTGAGTTTATTTTTCCTCTCCAATATTTTGTTTACGAAGTACGTCGCGTGACCTTGCCGCGAGTCGTAAGGGTACGGGTTGCGCGTGTTTACTTCTTACCGCGCTTGGATTTCTCGCCACATTGGGCGATTGAAATATTCAGCGAGAATCAAAATGTAGGTTATTCCTCTTTTCAGGTGTCATTTCCCTTTAGTAATTTCCACAGCTTTTGGTTTTATTTTTCAAATGATAAATTTCTAATTTCTCCCAAAAAATACGATAATTCTTTCCAAAAAAATTTTTTTTTTTCTATTTTATAAATCGATTCTAGATTTATTTTTCCTGGATTTTACTTCGATTTTAATAATTTCGAAGTGAAATCTTTTAAATTTATTTCCGTTTTTGGTTTCGTTTTTATACTTATTTTGGCTTTTCTCTCGACTTTTATCTTTTTCGACAGCCCTAATAGCACGGAACGTTCCTGGGACGTTCCCGGAACGTTCCAGGAACGTGTAAAATGTCCGCCGCTTGGGAACGTTCCAGGAACGTTCCAAACATAAATTAACGTTATTGTTATTATTATCAATAAATATCTCGTAAACCGTAAGTGATAGGTCAAAATCGATGTCAGTTTATGATACGGATATCATATTATAGTGTAGTATATGCGGTACTCAAAACTCAAAAATGACATCCATTTTTACCTATCTCTTACGGTTAACGAGATAATTGTTGTTAAAAATAACAATAATGGAAAGTTCCCCTCAGGTCCCAGTGGAACGTTCCTGGAACGTTTTTTTTGATTAAAGAGAGTCCCCTTGTCTCTCACGTTATAAACAAAGAAGCCAAAAACAACCATTTATATACATTGGGGTGCTTGATTAATGTGAGTCCCCTTGCCTCTCACTTTATAAACGAAGAAACCAAAAACAACCATTTAGATACCTGGGGGTGCTTGATTAAAGTGAGTCCCCTTGCCCCTCACGTTATCAACGAAGAAACCAAAAACAACCATTTAGATACCTCGGGGTATCGAAATGTATTTCCCTATTCGTCAGAGGAAAGATTTCTGTGTTATTAAATTGAAGCAAATTCTAAGATTCAAATAAGGACCCCACACAAATCCACCGAGACCTTTTTTACATACATACAATTCTTTCGCATATATTAAAAGTAAATTCCATTGAACGTAAAACAAAGTAAAATTGGAAGTAATTTTTTTTCTTTTTACTAATAATAAAAAATTAAAAAATTTTATTTATAAAATAATAAAATATAGTTTTTGCTTTGTAGACAATATTCCTTTTAAAATAAAATAATTATTTAGCTCTAAAAATTGGGAAGACGTGCATTCATTTTTTTAAACAGTTTTGAAGACTAAAGTATTTGGTAATGGTACACAAAATTTATAAATAATAAATAATTTACTAAGATTATTTTTTTACATTTCAGCTTTAAAATTAATTTCATGTAATTCTCCTATTTAATATTGAAATTAATATACCCTGCCTCTGTCCATCACATAAATTTTAAAATAGAAATTATGTACCCTGTTTCTTCGTTTTCCTATTGACAACATTGAAATTAAGCATTTTTCCCTGTACACAGTTTAATCAAACCTCATTTGTGATCTATTTCAGATCATTCCTATAAAAGTACATAAAAATTGTGATATTTATAAGAATTAATTAAATTCGATTTATTATTTCTTTATTTATATACCGTGCCAATCTTATTCTCAAT
>CAKNYM010049222.1:34632-52955 GCA_932195095.1 Andricus curvator | reverse complement strand
AGGTGATGGATTATTTATATTTTTAACTGTTTTAATTTAATGTAAGAATCAAGGTGAGTTTATACAAATTACTAATAGTACTATAAAATTGATTATGACGTTGTGATGTGATATTAGCCGTCGAACTCTCATATTCTAGGCTAATATCTCATCTAGAGTTTGAGTTGTTATTGACGTTAACAGCCTTCAGTATTTGATATAATAATTCAGATCACAACAAAAACTAGAATTCTTTGAAATATTAGCCGCGGAACTCTTATATTCACGGCTAGTATTGTACTGTTCGCAGACAGTCCGTGGATTTGATCCGTGATTCCAAACTCATATCCCCAGCAGAATGATTTTTGACGCTAATTTTCATAGATTTTAGATTTATTTGTGCGGGGTACATATTACCCCGTCACAATATATATATATATATATATATATATAGTTAAAAGTTTGTCATAAGGACAACCGCAGGATTTCGCCGGGAGCGGGTGCTAATCTGAAAAATTGCACCTGCTCCCAGCGAAATCGCGGTAAAATTTCAGCTGTAACCACGTCTCACGACCGTGAGATAGGTGGTTACAGTTTGCGACGAACTCAATTTCCCGCAAGTGTCTCAGCATTTTGTTGACACACAGGGATGCTTTTCAGGCTAATAACCAGTTAAACCTTGGCACCTCCAAGAGCGCCGATGATCAAGACGATTAGCTTAACAGAATATTCCAGGTATAACCGTCGCAACTCCCTTATAAGGTCTTTGTACCTCTCTTTCTTTTCTTTCTCCTTGGCTGTGACGTTTTTGTCAGCTGGTGCCGAAAATTCGATAACGAACATGGTTCGTTTCTCGAAGTCAAGGAGAACTATGTCAGGCCTCGAGTGCGCAACAGAAACAATTGTCGAGAATATGAAGTTCCAGTATATGCGGCACTTCTAATTTTCGACAATTGACTCTATTTCCCTAGGGGCGTTTAGCGGAGCGGTATTTGGGCTAATGCCGTAAGAGTGACAGAGATGGTAATAAAGCACTCTTAGTGCCGCATTGTGCCTTTGGATGTAGGTCCTTCCCACATGAGTTGGACAACTAGATGGTATGTGTCATAGATGCTCGGGGTGTGCATGACACGCTCTGCAGCTATCATCGGGCATGTCTTGTCTCAAAATGTGGCGACGGTATGCTAGAGTGGAAATGACACCGTCTTGACATGGCAAAATGAAACCCTCCGTGCCCGACATCAAACCGGGCGATTTAAAGAAAGCAAACGTTAGCTCATACGACATCGACTGATCTTCCACATTTCTGTGGAAGATGCCGTGCATCCTCTTGTCGAGGAGCTGTTCGCGGAAGTTTTGCTCCTGTGCTTTCTTAATCCGGGCTTTCAGGAGTAAGTATTCAAGATGGATAAGATTTGATGCATTTTGCTCACCCCTGATATTGAAGTCAAGGTCGAGTGTGTCAGCAGCCTCCTCCGCTGCTTTGCTGCGAAGACATTCAAGATTCAGTATTCCGCGACCACCTTGACGGCGTGAGATGTAAAGTCGCGGAACAGAAGACTCAAGGTGGATGCTTTTGTTCATGGAACTACTCCAAATGAATAGAGTACTACTGGGACGGCAAGCATGTTCGTCGCAGATACTTTGTTCATCGCCGACAGTTCGGAAGACTATATCCGCCAGATGATACGTTTGTATCTGCATCGGAGAGTATCCTTTATAGATGCCACGTCCTGAATACGGCTCTGTGGCACACCCAGGTGTGTATAGGTCTCTCCAGCGCCAAGGTGTCGTATAGCGCTTCTGTCGACGAGCTCAGTATCCTCGGGGATGCCATTAAGTTTTCCTTTCTTCAAATTAACCTTGGTGCATTTCTCTAACCCGAACACCATTCCAATTTCTTGGGTGTACTTTTTGAGAATGTCTAGAGCTAGATGTAGTTTCTCTTTATTTTTAGCATAGATCTTGAGATCATCCATGTAAAATACATGAGTGACATTATGCTTTCGATCTCCAGGTTTGCCGCAAAGGTACCCTTTGGAATGGCGAAGTGCGAGAGATAGTAGCAATAATGTGAGGCAAAAGAGGAGACGGCTCATGGTGTCGCCCTGAAACACACCTCTCTGAAAGGTGACACTGTTAGTGATCACACGATGTTTTCCAGATGAGATAGTAAATCTGGTTTTCCAAAGCGGCATTAATCTCTCTATGCACCTCACGATGTGTGGATGAACCTTTAAGCTTTCCAACAGACAGATGGTAACTCTATGGGAGGTTGAATCGAAAGCTTTCCGGTAATCAATCCAGGCCATCGATAGGAATCGCTGATAGGATGCTGCGTCTTTACAAACACATCTATCGATGAGCAGCAGTCATATATATATATATATATATATATATATATATATATATATATATTTAAACACACAACTCAGTATTTTACAAATTTACTGTATTTACATTTTTCATTTTCTAGAGATATCCAAGTTTTTTTAGCGAATTTTTATTAGCAAAAAGTCCTGAAATGTATCCAGAAAAATCTCGTGTTATTTTGAAGGGGCTACTTTAAAATGAGAATGGTACAACTGTTCACGGAGCAACTGTGCACGTCGGTGGCCACTGGCACAACTGTGCACGTTGTTGGCCACAGGCACAACTGTGCACAGGCCATCTGTGCACGTCTACATTTTGACGTGCACAGTTGGAAGTATTCCATCTGTGCACGTGAACCGTCGCTAGGGTACCACCTGTGCACGTTAACATTTCGACGCGCACAGTTGGGAGTCTCCCATCTTTGCACGTGGACCATCGTTAGGGTACTATCTGTGCACGTCGACACTTTGACGTGCACAGTTGGGAGTGTACCATCTGTGCACGTCTCAAATAATACGATCAGATTATAAAATTGCAAGTCCACGTGCACAGATGGGATACTCCCAACTATGCACGTCTAAATTTTCGAGAGATACAACTGTGCATGAGTGCACGTCGAGGGCCGGTTGTACAACTGTGCACGTTGTGTTGGCCACTGGCACAACTGTGAACGTGCACAGACGGGACACTCCCAACTGTGCACGTCGAGGACCAGTGGTACAACTGTGCAAGTTGTTGGACACTGCTGGCACAACCGTGCAAGTGTCAAATTATACGATCAGGTTTTCAACTGACAGGTTCACGTGCAGAGATTAGATACTCTCAACTGTGCACGTGTACAGATGGGAGACTCCCACCTGTGCGCGTCTACATTGATGCTATCAGATTTTCAACTAACAAGTTCACAGCACAGATGGGACACTCCTAACTGTACACGAGTACAGATGGGAGACTCCGAACTGGCCACGTATCGATTAATACGATCATATTTTTCGGTTACAAGTCCACGCGCACGGTTGGGAGTCTCCCATCTGTGCACGTGAACCGTTGATAGGTTACCATCTGTGCACGTGCACAGTTTGGAGTCTCCCATCTGTGCACGTGCACAGTTTGGAGTCTCCCATCTGTGCACGTGAATCGTTGCTAGGGAAATTTTTGCCCTTGTCATGACTCCTCATGCTATGTTACCTGCTTTTTGCATTTTGTTTCCCATGATTTCGAGTCCGTTCTTATCCACGTACTTCTCCAGAGTTTTCTGCATATTGCTTAGCCCTTCTGGGAAGTCTGCTACTACTGCTATGTCGTCTCCGAATTTGAGGACGAACACTTTTTCATTGCCTATTACTGTTCCACCTTCGTTTTTTCTACCCATTCGTCGTCTATGTCGTCCATAAATATATTAAACAGTGAGGGACTTAGCGGGCATCCTTGTCTCACCTCTCTTCAGGTTTCAAAGCATTCCGTGTTCCCCTCTGCCGTCATGACTTCCTTGACTGTAACTCTGTATATTGTCTTGATCATTTCCAGCATCCTTACTTGAATTACAATTTTTGCAATTTTTTATAGAGAAGTTCTCTATCCACCGTATCAAATGCCTTCTTTAAATCAATGAATGCAGTATATAATTTCCCTTTTTCTCGTTTTAGAGTTTTGACGGTTATTAATCAACGTGTTAAGGACCAATATATGGTCCCTGGTAGATCTCTTTTTCCTGAAACCCACTGGACTCTCTTTATATAGCCTGTTTGACTCCAACCAATCCCTTAATCTTTCATCCATAATAGAAGCCAATATTTTGTACCCCGTGTCTAGAAGTGAAACGTCTGTATAATTTCCCTTGTATTCCTCATTTCCCCCTTTAAAAATCCATTAAACGGTGAGAGACAAACACAACTTACAACACACACACGGACACACACACATGCAAAAAAAGTCAAAAATTACAAATGTGTTTATCACAGTCATCTGCCGGGTACGCGGGATGGCCACATAAGGCTATTTTAGCCGCTATCATTGTTCACGCCCAGAAAACTCCGGACGATGCGGCACGTGTTCAGCAATAGTGCCTTCTGAATTCGATGTAGCGAATTTCGAGCTCCCAGTTATTCCCAGATTTGCACGTACCTCGCATGAACGTTCCCAGTGGAGGAGATCACGACCGGGTGGATGGTGACCTTGTTCACCCTCCAAACGGTCAGGATCTTCTGCTTCAGCTCCGAATATTTCTGGATCTTCTCAGTATATCAGAGCTAATGTTATTGTTAAGGGGAACGCTTATGTCTACTATTATTCTCAAGGTTTCAGCACGTTTATCTAACCATCACATCTGGACATTTGTGTCTGACTAGGTGGTCAGTAAGAATAGTCCTGTCCCAGTAAAGGAGATGGTGTTCGTTCTCTAGTACTTTAACTGGTCTATATTCGTAGTAAGGCTCAAATCTCTCTAATAAACCAGTGTTCAGGGCAATTTGTTGATGCATGATCCCAACAACATCATTATGTCTGCGCGTGTGTTCTTGCGAGGCAAGCATCATACAGCCATCAATGATGTACTCGATGTTCTCATTGGGATCTCCACAAAGGCGGCATCTATCAATAACTGCCGCCATACTGAGCAACTAGCTGTTCAGCGTTGAGATGTGGAAATCAACAGCTGCCCGTTTTAAGGGGGTATGCAGGTCAACTCTACAGATGTAGTCGTAGAGTGAGATGTTAGCCCTGTTTTGAAAATATTCGCGCAATTGCGTAACTTGAAAATCACACAGTCGACGAACATCCAAGATCCCTCTGCCTCCAAGCTTAGGTGGCAGAACTATTCTCTCTACAGCTGTCCTTTCATGGTGCATTCGGTGCTCAGACATTTTCACGCGGATGATTCTGTTAAGCATCTCGAGGTCAGTCATGGACCAGGTGACCAAACCAAAGGTGTATGTTAGGATAGGAATGGCATAGGTGTTATTTGCCTTTGTGATGTTCTTCGCACTTAGGCCAGGTGCCAGAATCCGACTAAGGCGACCCGAAGAAGCAGTCTCAAACGCCTTTTTAATTCCAGAGTGGAGCGAACCCCTCGCCTGCAATATGCCAAGGTCAGTCATCGTCTCAATCAGGCGTGGTCGTCCAGTATCAGTGGAGCATTTATCTCTCCGCAGGAGAAATGCAGCTTTCTGCTTTTATCCAAACCCATAGACATCCTGATGTCATAGGAGAACTACAGCAAGATGTTAAGTAGGCTGTTCAGTTTCGACTCTGAGCTTGGATAAACCTTTATGGCGTCCATGTGCAGGGAGTGAGTAAGGTGAAACTCAGCCACTCCCACCTCAATTTTAAAACCATAGGACGTGTTGCTGAGTGTCCAACTTAATGGGTTAAATTATAAACAAAACCATAGTGCGCTGAATGAATATCCTTGGAAGATTTTTTCGTTTAATGGGCAAGGACCGGGTGTCCCTCATCATCCCACCATTAAAACATTTAATTCTAGTGCACCACGTGTGCATAGCGTGATCCAGAAATTGGATGACGCGCAGGCAGATCTTATACGTCTTAAGGACCTCAAGTAAATAATCGTGGGGTATTAAGGGAAACGACTGTTGGTAGTCAATGTAGGCCAGCAAGGGCGGGGTGCAGAACCTCTAGCTATTTGTACCATAAGCTGTGCACCTCATCCACACCCGGCGCTTTCCAGTTCTTAGCCCTTTTTAGGATACGAGTCACATCAGAGGCTGAAATGGATAGACTATTCATCCCAAGCCACCGTGCAACTCTGCTCTTTTCTAGACGGAGCCACGTCGTGTCCGGGTGACTTAACCTGTGAGTACCCCAGATGCTCGACCAATATCTGACCATTTCCTCGGCCCTAGGTGGTTCACAATAATTTTGAGTCTTGTTTTTGACATCTGCAAGTCTGCAATATATACGTTTCTCGTCTGCCATAAAAGTCCTATTTGCATTCCTTCTCGCGATCACTCTCTTAAATCGGCGCAGTCGCGCTAACAGGACCATGAGTCTCTGTTTAAGATAGTCAATCACTTCGTCTAGGTTCGTAGCCGTTCTTGAACTGATGTTATGTGGGTGAAGGATCTCCTCCACGTGGCGACTCAGTCTCTGAAATTAATTGTCCTTTCGAAATTGGTACAACCGTCCCAGTTTTGCTCTTATTTGACTAATCTCTCCTTGAAGTCGAAACTTCCATGGAGGGTCTGATGTCTTTCTTGGGACCGCAGCGCAATGACTCATTATATTTAGGTAAGTTGTAGGCTCCGGAAGCTACGACCTTGGTTCCTTGAAGCAACCAATCCCGACGCAACCGAAACGTGTACGCCATCCACTCCTGCTCCTTCTATCCTAGAAAGTAAGCAAGAGCGGGAAATTACGCAAGAGACTTCGTACCACACTGTTCCTTGGAGTCCGGTCTCTAGCCGCGTATGACCTTACGCGGCAGACGGCACAGTTGAAGATGAAAACCTCTGGATACTTTTTTAGAGCTACCAACCTTTATAGAATGCTATGAGGAGCAGTGTTGACGGAACAAATAAAGTGATCACAGAAAAACAGCCTTTTGCATCCGGTTCGCGATGTACTGAGCCTGACGCTGGCAAGCAGGGATTTTGTTGAGTTGGCTAAGAAATGAAGCTTTCATACCTCCAAGATAGCCGATTATGAGAACTACATGATGGAATTTGTAGCCTTGGTACAGCCTGCTAAGCTCGAAAAGAAGTGCTTCATATTTCGCCCAACGGACTCGAGTTCCCACTGGGTGTATGTCAAGACGGGCAATAGATCAACACCATAGAAGTGCCTAAGATGATAATATAACACTTTTAAAGCCGCATTGTGTCTCTCTATATACCCGTAGCATGCATACTTTAAGCATCCACTGAGAACATGTCCAAGTGTTTCTGGCTCTAGCTTGCACGCTCGGCAGTTGTTATCGCCTACATGTACATTTATTATGCGCTCGCGGTAAACTAAGGTTTCTCTGACGCCGTCTTGACAGGGAAAAAGAAATCCCTCAGTCTCCGATCTCAATCCAGCAGACTCGAGAAACATGTTGGACAGACCCATCGATAGCTTTTCTCTACGTATAAGGCCCCTACGTATCTACCCCCTATATCTCGAGGGAGGTATATTCGAGGTACGGAAGATCTAGGATGATGACTTCGATGGATTTTCATCATCTTGCGTGTGTTTCGGTAAAGTTCCTTTAACTCATCGACGTTCCATTTTACTGTACCAAACGTGTAGAGCAGTATTGGGAACCGAACTCATGGCGCTGCTATCGCAAGATGGCGGACGCAACCAGTATGTTTTGAATATCGACATAGTGTTACGTGTGAATAAAACCTCGGGTTTAAAAAGCAATCCTCACGAAATAAAAGGTGAAATTGCTTTAAATGGCAAAATATTAAAAATGGAATGCAGTTGCAAAACTGGTCTAAGTGTACAGTGCAAGCACATCGTTGCAGTTTTGATTTATTGTAGCAGGTAAGTTCCTTATTTCAATACGACGCGGGTTTGTTTACGTACATATTATAATATAAATGATCTTGAATTATTATTTCTTTTGTTCTCAGAATATGCATTATAAGATTTAATTGCTAATCAGAAGCTATATAGGTAATGAGTTGACATTAAATCGTAAATAAATCTTTCAGAATTTGAGGTTACCTGTCAAGTAAAAAGATAAGATTTCTTGCATGCATATTGCAAACTGCTTTTTATTGAATAACCCGATAAAAAGGCTGGCATGAAAAAGCATTGAGAATGTTGAATAATTAAAAATGCCGTTTCTGTCCTTTGTACTTGAGTCCTTGATTAGGTACGAAAAATAATAAAATTCCAATAGCTTTCAAAGCAGATCGGAGCTTCCAAACGTAACCTCAAAGAAATTATAATTACAATTTTCGTTTGAAGCATTAGAAGGCGCTCCGAAGGCCTAAAATGTTCAAAATATAGTGTGATTGTGTTACAAAATATCACTTTTTTCAAGTTTTATCAATTACAAAAATATAAAGTCATGATAAACTTGTTTAAAAACTATTGTTCACCACAGCTATCTGTGTGTAAAGCAATCCTGACAAAGTAAAATGGCAGCGAAAATTTTCTAATACTTTTCAATGCAAGCCTTCTTACCTGGTAATATATAGTCGTCCTTTTGAAAATGCAAGGAACAAACTAGCAAAGCAGGAGTGACTTTCTTTCCCATTTTTAGGGACATTTCCTAAGCTTTTCTTCTATCCCCTTTCTCTAAAATTCCTATTTTCGAAGGAATATCCACAAAATTTTGTCCTTCTAAAGGAAACTTGTGAAATCTTACAGTAGGATCTCGGCAGGCCTTACTATTACAGCCAAAAACACAGCAGAATTCATTACTTTTAGTAGGTCTTGATTCAAAACGCATTCCACTTTCAATATTCATTTTAAAAACACTAGAATTACGCGAAATAATGCAAAAAATCTGATTATTTTTAAATATTCGTCTTATGCGGGTATCTCTAACGTGTTTACTAGTAGAAAGTATACTGACGTGACAGCTTCGAAATGTCATCACCAGGTGGCGTATTCGAGTTGAGCGGTTCCCAATAGGAACGGCCAGCAGATTGGTCGCCTGGATCTTATTCTTCCCAGAAAATTTGGAAGCCCAAAATTTTTCGGAGAATTTGGTGATACCTTTTTTCAAGGGCCGTTTTTAACACACGCGCATCTTGAGTTTAAACCTGCGGTATCCAAGATATATATTTCTCCATTGCCAATATCTTAAATGGTATTTCCACCTATGAGTTGAACATCCTGCTCGTCACGCGATGATGTAGTTTCTAGTCTTCCCTTGTAAAGATGGAGTCCAGTCCAAAGCTCATGCCAATCGCTTTAGAGTACTTATTTACCGCCGCCATAAGGATTTCAAGGTCCTCTTTGGAAGAGGCAAAGATTTTAAGGTCGTCCATGTATAAAAGGTATTTGACCTTATATTCTCTTCTGTTCGGCAGGCCACATAGGTATCCAAAGCTTTTGCCTTGAAGCACGACAGATAGAGGCAAGAGGGAGATGCAGAAAAGTATCGGACTTACAGAGTCGAGGAACCCCCTCTCATATGTGACATAG
The DNA here is from genome assembly GCA_932195095.1 of Andricus curvator. Classification (NCBI taxonomy): domain Eukaryota; kingdom Metazoa; phylum Arthropoda; class Insecta; order Hymenoptera; family Cynipidae; genus Andricus; species Andricus curvator. The sequence goes on along the minus strand of CAKNYM010049222.1, from coordinate 43,502 downwards.
CTGGTAGTCACTTGTCTTTTGTCAGATGTTAGCATACCGTGAGCGCATTTTATGTCAAGAAGTGCCCAGTGATAGGTGCAGAGCGTGTCATGCACACGCTGAGTACCTAGAACACATACTATCAGGGTGTCCGACCCACGCGGGAACGACGTATATCTACAGACATAATGCGGCCCTAAGAGTGCCTTGTTACCATCTTGGTCGCTCTTACGGTGTTGGCCGCGACCCTGCCCTGCCGAACGCTCCAAGGGAGATAGAGCCGGTTGTCCGAAACGAGAAGTGCCAAATTTTCTGGAACTACGATTTTCGGACAGTAGTCTCCATTGCGCACTCGAGGCCTGACATTGTTCTCCAAGACTTCGAGAAACGAACTATATTCGTGATCGAATTCTCGGCTCCGTCCGAATACAACATCACTGCAAAGGAGAAAGAAAAAGAGGAAAGGTATCAAGACCTTAAAAGAGAGCTGCAACGACTGTACCCAAAATATTCGGTGCAAGTAATTGTCCTTGTGCTAGGGCTGCTCCGTGTCCTCAAGACACACGAGGGTTTCGCCCGCCTGTCGTTGTGATTTCGTCGTTGCCTATGACCACCCATCTCACAGTTGTGAGACGTGGCCATAAGTGTGATTTACCGCGGTGCTACTGGGGGCTATTGACATTTTTTGGATGGCAGTTGCTCTTAGTGGGACCCTACGGTGGTTGTTTAACTTTTTTTTTTAATTATATATATATATATATATATATATATATTCACAATTATTTGAAATTTTTTCTCTACATTTTAATCAAAAGTTTCATTAATTACATTACATTAAATATGAGTTTTATACACCTTATAAAAAAGTTCTAGGCTATTTACTACGCCGACTTTTCTTCTTTCGTTTTATCTATTTCGGGCACTGCTGGTATAATTGGTTCAAGATATATTTTCATACCAGAGCCCTTTGGCACTTTACTCTTCATTTTTCCTTCACCGACCGTGCCGGTTTCTATAGTTTTAATAACTGATTCCTGTAATATATAATATTATTATTGTATTTAAAAATGTTACTTAAGACAAACTCTATAATATAAATTTTTTTGTCGGTGGAATGACGCTTTTTAATGTATTAGCCTGAAATAAAAATGGTTTTTATTCTTAGTTGTAAAACCATTCCTCTCTAGGTCCGACGGGATTCGAACCCAGGTCTTCAGATTGCCGGTCTGGTGCTTTTACCCACTAAGCATCACACCCACAATCAGAAAGGGGGCCGTACTTAAATTACGTAACAGATTATAGGCCCTCTCCAAGACCTCTACCTCCCCTCTGTAACGAACCGTAACATAATATTTATACCCCCCCCCCCCCTACTCTTACTGTGCGTGATTTATGGTTTCCAGAAGTAATAAGATGTGGGACTTGAAACTAATGGAAATTTGTTGTATTTAAGATAATACATGCTTTTCACAGTGAAAACTTCATTTTTAAAACTCCCTGATTTTTCCTTGACCAATTTTTAATTTTCCCTGACCATTAAAATTCAAATGCCAGCATTTTAGTATTGTAATATTTTTAATATAGGATCTTTTATAAACGGAATAAAATAATATTTCAGACAAGATTTTTTTCGAAAACCCTGGCTTTTCCCTGAACAATCAAATTCCCTGACTTTTTTTTAAAACTATATTTGGCTAGGTTCGTTTTTCGCTCACCAGGTTTCTTTGGCGTGTGAAGTTAAATTCATATTAAATTTCTGTACAATTACTGCGAGATATTTGTCTCATTTGCGAATTTCCAAAAATTACGTACATGAATGAAGGACCCTCCCCCCCTTAGATAACAAAATCTCTCGAACCCTTCCCCCTTAAGCTGTTACGTAATTTAAGTGCGGTCCCAAGCCTGCAGAGAGGAATTTTTTTCACAGCTAAGAATAAAAAACATAGTTTCAGACTACACGGAGAAAAAAATATGCCTATAATAGTAAGAACACTAGTCATGCTTTTGTCGCAGGTTTCATTCTTGCTATCGTGGTACAAAATTCATTCATTTTAAGCAGGAAACCCTTTATCCTAAAAAAGTACAAAGCTTCATGCTTTTAAAGCCGTTATCCCTTGCGAAAAAAGCTCCAACTTCACCTTGTTATATTTGTAAAGAACTCACCCTATTAGAGTATGAGTACTCTTACAAATGATATATTAGGCCGCGCTTACTTACGAACGTAGCCTAACTTCACATCGCTTTTGCAAGACTACTCATACCCTAAGAGGATGGGTTTTCTTACAACCGTAGCAAGGCAAAGTTGGAACTATTTCCGCAAGGCACAACTGCTCTGAGGGCATGTGACTACAGCAATAACGGCATGTGCTTGATTCTTTTATGGTATAGGACATTTAATGCTAAAAATGTCTAACCTGATGCCAATATTGGCAGAAATTCATGCCAATTTGGCACATGAAGTTCCGTACTGTAATATCAAGAGCTCAGCCTACTATAACAGTGCGATTTTTTTCTCCGTGTAGTATATCAAAAAAAGTCATTCCATCAAAAAAATTATATTACTACCCTAGTCAAAAAATATAATATAAAAAAATTCACTCTATATTATAAAGTTTAAAAACTCGTTCTCACCGCTGCAAGTTTGTTTCCGTCTGTGGAGATATAAACTTGCACTTTGTGGTTCTTTTTTAGAAGTTTACTAATTTTGTTTATTTTAGTTTCCAAATCATGCTTGTCTATCTTGGATGAAATTATGAGAAGTTTAGTATCTTTTACTACAGTACTTTTCTCCAAATTCTTTTGATGTTTGGCCTTCGTCCCCTCTTTAACAAGTTGAATTTTGGACATGAGTTGATAAGTAGGTAAAGTCGTTTTAAAACCAAGGTCAACGACCTGCACTAGATTTAAATTTCTGCGTTTTGCCATTTGTTGTGCTTCTTCTAGTACTAATTCTTCTATTACCTTCCCTATTTAGAATAATATAAGATTTTTAAAAACACGTTAAATAGGCCAATTTGGAACTAAAACTCAATTTAAAACATTTACTTATATTATTAAATTATTGGGAAGAATCTCGGCGTTTAGAATCATTGTGAAATTTAAAAAAATGTAAATAAGTGTAACTGGTGTAAACGTAGCTAGAAAAAAATCGTTAAAATCGATGGGGGTCGAGTTTTCCAGGGATTTGTTTTCCAACGGAAATAAAAGGAAGACCAGCAGAGTTATTCTTGTTTTGATCCGTACTTGTGGGGCTTTTCTTGGCAACAATCGAATTTTTTGAGCTCTTTTACTTAAAAAAAAACAAACAATTTTCTTATGGAGGTGCTAGCTTACAGATGTAGATGGGTGATTCTACACAGACAGGGAATTTTTGGCAAAGGCAACTTTTTTTGGAAAAATGTTTCAAATTTTGTTTATTTCATAATGGTTAGGTTCATTGACGTTAAAGAAAGGGACCCTATAAATATTCACGCTTAATTCTCACTTGAAGGACCTGTAGCACATAGAAACGTTTTCAATTTTTGATTTTCCGGGTGATTTTCTCTGATTGTATGTAAAGTAAAACAATACTGTAAAATATTAACACATTAAACGTAACATGTCAGGGAAGAATAGTAATTATAAAAGTATAATACTTGACAAGAAAGGAATGGCACAATTAAGTATTTTTTAAGAGTTTTTGACCATTTTTTTTCATTAAAATTCTGAGAGTCAGATGGTTTACTTTTATAGCGTGCCATTCTGATTAATTTCAGGTTTATTTCAGGCTTCAGATTTAATTATGAAACGTATTCTTGATACTGAGATATAGAATCCATCTCGGAGTCCATCAATGCAACAAAAAATGATACAGACAATACGAACACGAAACTACGTTTGACAGCAAGTAGACCGAAAGCCGGTTTAAACATAACCTCCAAAGAAAGTCAGGGCCCTTATATTTATTAACCCTCTAATCAATCGTTTTATTTTTTGTGTGCAGTACTCGTAGGTAAAAAAATTTTAATTCTCAATTTAAGTTAATTTTTAATAAAATTATTTGGAAAAAGGCTTCGATTAGCTCCGTTAACGGAGTTAAAACGGACGAAATTTCGTCCCTGACAGCGAAAAGCAGGTTATGGTATCCGACGTTACGGTATCCGAAAACCATACAAAATTACTTTTTACGCTTTGAAGGCAAAAGTAATCAACAAATCCTTCTGACGAAAACTCTTTTATTATGTGCTACACGGAATTCTCATATTTTCATTGATTTTTATTATGAAATATAAAAGTTCTTATCAGGTACGGTATCCGACACTAATAAAAATACGCCACATTTTCGGTTACATTTCTTTACTTTGCAAATAAAGTTCTTAAATTTTTGTTATGAAGTTTTGACGAATGAGTAGTGTGGCTTTTGTTCTAGATATTTTGAGAAGGTAAGACCTAAAAAATGATCAAAAGTTGATGAAAGGTATGGGAGATTCGTTTACCATAATCATCGAAAACATGTAGGGAGACACGTGTATAATTAAATTTTCTCTACTAATATATCAGATAAATTTAAATATTTCTTATGAATTTTATAGTTTTTTAGTCAAACTTTCAAACTATCAATTATAAGTTCAAAGATAATTCACTATGTATTAAATACATGTCTCTAAACTTGGCGCCGTGTACGTGGAGACATCCCAAAAAGGCATTTTTCGAGTATTCGGGAGCATTTTGCTAAGACATACGATAATGTAACATGATTTTTTCTTACGGAGGTATTGTATTGTGCTAAAATGAAGAAGTTAGCCAAGTTTTATCAAGAAACACTACTTAGTTTAGTTACTAGAGGTCCGAGACACAAAAGTGCTCTGTATGTGGAGAATCACCCAGATATGACTTTGCAAACAAATAATATTTTTCACAATTTTTCAATGTCAACAAAAATCCCTTTAGTACCAAGCAAACATGACTTTGTCAAAAATATACTCATTCAACCATTTTTAATGTACATAGAGTATCTGATTTTTGGGCTCCTCAAAAATATCAACATCGATTTTGGTTCTCCAAACATTAACGCAAAAAGCAGATATGACTGCCAAAAAATATACGCACAGTGGTCAAAACCATCCTAACACTTCAATTTAATTGTGTTTGCAAAAATATATAAACAAATATACTCACAAAATTAGCAACAATTTATTAAATAAATAGACAACTGTAAAAGTTCACCCAGGATCACGATTTAAGCTTTTTTTTTAAATCACAAAAAAATACGCATTTATTTTTTCACAATTATTATTGTTAAGAACAAATAGTAGTAACAAATGACACAAATGAAGATTTCTTCGTGGGAAAAAATCATTTTCACCATTAAATTTTTTTGAAAACTGGTTAACATTAATATTTTATGTGCATTTTGGATCAAAGTTATAATTTGTATGAACAAATTACTTAAAAAATTTACAAATACCACTGACATCCTGTCTTTGAATTCAGTCACACTTCATTTCGAATTGCTAATATTAATACTGATAATGACATTCTATAAAGATTGGTAGCTCTAAAATAGTATCCAGAGGTAAACATTTCATCTCCAACAGTACCGTCTGCCGCGTAAGGTCATCCGCGGCTAGAGACCGGAGTCCAAGGAACAGTGTTCTACGAAGTCTCTCGCATAAATTTCCCGCTCTTGCTTACCTTCTGGGAGAGAAAGAGCAGGAGTGGATGACGTACCCGTTCCAGTTGCGCCGGGGTTAATTGCTTTAATGAACAACGATCGTAGCTTCCGGAACCTATAACTTCTCACAATAGGAAAATTAAATATAAACATTATATATATATATATATATATATATATATATATATATATATATAATTTAAAAAAAGAGTTAAACAACCACCGCAGGATCCCACTGAGAGCAACTGCCATCTAAAAAAAATGTCAATAGCCCCCAGTAGAACCGCGGTAAATCACACCTATGGCCACGTCTCACAACCGTGAGATTGGTGGTCACAGGGAACGACGAAATCACAACGACAGGCCGGCGAAACCCTCGTGTGTGTTGAGGACACCAAGCGACCCAAGGATGACAGCTTTCTGCATCCATCTCGCAAGTGCCTTGGCATATTTTTGGCACGCGGGTATGGCTTTAAGGTTACGAACCAGTGATAGTTTCGCACCTCCGAGAGCACCTATCACAAGGTCAATTACTTGTACTGAATATTTTGGGTACAATCGTTGCAGCTCTCTATTAAGGTCTTGATACCTCTCCTCTTTTTCTTTCTCCTTTGCAGTGATGTTGTATTCGGACGGAGCCGAGAATTCGATGACGAATATAGTTCGTTTCTCGAAGTCTTACAGAACAATGTCAGGGCTCGAGTGCGCAACGGAGACTGCTGCCCGAAAATCTTAGTTCCAGAAAATTTGGCACTTCTCGTTTCGGACAATCGACTCTATCTCCCTTGGAGCGTTCGGCAGGGCAGGGTCGCGACCAACACCGTAAGAGCGACAAAGATGATAATAAAGCACTCTTAGGGCCGCATTATGTCTATAGATATACGTAGTTCCGGCGTGGGTCGGACACCCTGATAGTATGTGTTCTAGGTACTCAGCGTGTGCATGACACGCTCTGCACCTATGACTGGGAACTTCTTGACATAAAATGCGCTCACAGTATGCTAAGATTGAAACGACACTGTCCTGGCATGCGAAAATAAAACCCTCTGTACCTGAATTAAGCTCTGATGATTTGAGGAAAGCAAAAGTTTGCTCCTTCGACAAGGACTGTTTTTCGACATTTCTGTGAAAGTTTCCGTGCATTTCCTTGTCGAGCAGCTGTTGGTGATATTTTCCAACCTCTGTTTTCTTTACTTCGGCTTTCAGAAGTGAAGCATCTAGATGGAGTAATGCACTTTCCTCACTTCTGATGTTAAAATTCGGGCAAAGGGTCTCAGCCGCTTGCTCCGCGGCTTTGTAAAGGAACGCTCCTTCGCCAATCGTCTCGTGGGTCCTGACCATCTTTAGGAGAGGATCTCTGCCATTCGCAACGATGTAAGCTGTACTTAGAACAATTCGGTTATGAAGACACTGGAGATTCAGAAGTCCGCGTCCGCCTTGAGGGCGTGAAATGTATAATCGAAAAACTGACGAATTGATATGCAAGCTTTTATGCATATGCATGATCTTACGTGTGGTGACATTAAGGGCCTTATGCACCTTCAAGCTTTCCAACAGACAGATGATATGTCTATGAGAGGTTGAATCGAAAGCTTTCCGGTAGTCAATCCAGGCCATTGACAGGACGCGCTGCAGCGTCTTTACAGACACACCTGTCAATTAGCAGGTTCTCTCGACAGCCTGCTACACCTTTTCGAGCCACGTTGTTCGTACATCTCTCGCCATACAGGCTCAATTCGTCGAACAATCCTGTTGTTTAGGACAGCTGTAAAGATTTTATACAGTGTGTTCAAACAAGTTATTGGCCTGTAATTCTCTGGGTTGGACAAGTTGACTTTTTTCGGCAGGAGTATTGTGCGTCCTAACACCAGCCACTGCGGAATGGGTGTCTCCGACTTTAAATATTTGGTGAATATGCGGGCCAAATGTTGGTGTGTAAAAGTAAACTTTGTCCACCAGAAGTTCTTGATACAATCTGGTCCAGCAGCGGAAAAGTTCTTCGTGCCTCTAAGTGCTTTTTTCACCTCTTCGCGCGATGGGTCAGCGAGAAACTGTTGATTCTGCCTGATCCATCTCTCCTTCTTCTGTATTCTCCTCTTTGCATCAGATGACAGCCGTATTTTGTCAACAATATGCTGCTTGATTGTCGGCAGGTTTGACTTGTTTATTGTGTGATTCAAGATCCTTAGTTCTTGGGCGAACTTTCGAACCCTTTCCGTGAACGGTCTATCAGATGTTATGTAGTCAATCACACATTGAACACGGGACGCATTCTGTCTTTCCCATCCAATCTTCTTGTTCAGTTGATGCAACCGTCTTTTGGTCTTTTGATCCATCGTCGGTTTCAGCCTTCGATTTGAATCAGCCAAAGCTCTCGCAGCACCGTAAACTGAGCAATTGATGGCCCAGAGGTCGGACTCTTGCGAGATATCGCTACGAAGGGAGGTATCCATTTCGGCCAGTTCTTGGGGCTTAGGAGGGACTTGCATGTTAATGTTCCTCCTTGTACTGAAATTGCGATCATCCCTCAGAAGGTGCCTGCTTTCTGCGGTTGGTCTTAATGTCGCTTCCTCATCTTCGTCTGCAGGTTGATCAAGCAGCGGTTGGGGAAGCGCTCCGCGTACATATCCATTTTTCCGGAGGTTGCCGGCTTGATTTCGCAAAGACTGATGCGAAACATGCTGAAGCTCTGGGTGTTTCTGGCACCACAGACTGTGCATACGCGCCATAAAGCCTCCGCGAACAGGGATACTGCTGGCATCGTAGCAGTCTAGCACGTCGTCCCTGAGTTGATCCGTCCACTCAATGTGGACGTTTCGCCGGTTCGTCGTCGTGTTTCCATCTAAATTATTTTCAGCACCCCGAACTCTAGGATGATCGGCATTGTTTGCCGACCCATTGTCGGGTGCTCTGCGCGTTCGATCGTTTTGAACCACATTCACAACATTTTGGTGTTTTGGTGGTTTCATTGTTGTTCCCACGAGCAGCTAGGGAAAGGGTTCGTCCATCATTGTAGAGCCCCGCGTGCAAGGATAAGGCTGGTACTCTAAAAGTTCGCCCAGTATCCCAGAGTCACCGTTTAAGACACTTCACCCAGGTGCCATTCAGCTTTTGGCACGGTTGTTACGCCTTCATAAGCCCTTCAGTTCTATTCTGGAGTTTCTATTCTATTCTATTCTATTCTATTCTATTATATCTATCTATCTATCTATCTATCTATCTATCTATCTATCTATCT
>CAKNYM010049222.1:0-24910 GCA_932195095.1 Andricus curvator | reverse complement strand
TATATATATATGCATATATGCATCCAAGATTTCGAAGAAAATATTTTAAGAAATTCATTACATGGTCCTGAAATGTTTTTTTAAACTTCGTAAACACTCTAACAGTCGCAGAATATATTGAAGAATGTTACATAAAATTTTCAAGATAAAATATCAATTCCCGGCAATGGTCTGGCGAGTTGAACGCAAAAAGATATTGAATTTTTTTCGGCGAAAAATACAGTTTTCCTTAAATAAAAGAAAAACGAAACAACCGCGGACAATACTTCTCCGCGTGTTGGAGCGCTAAGGTGCTTATTGCACCCGGCCCTTTAATTCTTATGATTTTCAATAAATAATGCATTCCGATCACATGATTGGAATTGATGTTTTTAAACTTTTTTGTGTAGTTTTTTTTTATCAGAGAAGACAATAGATAAAATTTCCTCTTGACGAGAAGCTCATATCCATTTTTTAAAAGAGGCCAAAAGTCAGCAATGTTGGGAATTATTGAAACTTCTCCTAGCTGTCTAAAACTAATGCATTACTTCCAGTCGCATGATTGAAATTTATTTTATAAAAGTTTTTTTGGTATTTTTTCGATTGGGGAAAACAACGGTAAAGGTGGTACTTTGATGACAAACTTCCACCTATTTTTAAAAATAGGTCAAATGCCACCAAAGTTCGAAATTATTTACAATTCTCATGATTTTCAGAAAATAATACATTGCTTCCGCTGACATGATTGGAATTAATGTTTTAAAACTTTTTTGCGTATCATGTTGAATAGGGAAGACAATAGACAGGTTTTCATCATAACGACAAACTCTTATCACTTTTATGAAAGAGTCCAAAGGTCAGCAAAGTCGGGAATTATCGAAACTTCCCATTATTGGAAGGAAATAATGCATTACTTCCAGCATGATTGAAATATAAGTTTTAAAAGTTTTTTCGGTATTTTTTCTATTAGCGAAGAAGAGTTTGTTGACAAAATGTGACTTTATATGTTGTCGTCCTTGTTAAAAAAAACTACTCAAAAAAACTATCAAGACATCAATTTCAATCATGCGACCGCAAGTAATGCACTATTTCCTGAAAATCATGAGAAGTGCAAATAATTTCTTACTTCGGTGATATTTATTGACTTTGAAGTAATGGATAAGAGTTTTTCATCATAGAAAAATGCAGTATGCATTTTACGGTTTTAAAGTGACTTATTTAAAATATTGACTCAAAAGTTTGTTTAAACAAAATGGCGGACTGGAAGTGACTATTTGCGTTACTAAAATGCATTTTGTAAATAAACGGTAAAACGGTTTTGAAGAAACTTATTTAAAATCTTAAATCAAAATTTTTTAAAACCAAAATGGCCGACCGGAAGTGACTATTTACTTTACTAAAATGCATCCGACTTTTGTGTAAATCGGTAAGTTTATGGTTTTGGAGCGACTTATTTAAAATATCGATTCAACCTTTTTTTTAAACAAAATGACGGACTGAAAGTGACTATTTACGCTACTAAAATAATTCCGATTTTTGTGAAGATCGGACAAATTTACGTTTTGAGGTGACTTTTTGAAATCTCAAAACCAAATTTTGAAAAAACAAAATAGCAGACTGGAAGTATTCTTTTACACTACTCACAAGCAACTTTTTTATTAGAAATTAATATCTTGTTGTTTTAAAAGTTCTTTATTCAAAAGTTTGAATAAGAATTTAGAAAAATAGAAAAGAAATTTTTTCTTCATGAATTTAAAGAATTACCCCTTTTTACCACTTTTACCGGTAATTACTGGTATGGTAAGGTATTACCGCGATCAGGCTGAGCAGCGCACATCAGTAGGAGGTTCATGATGCAAAACTAATCGTAGGTGGCAGCATCGAGCCGAGTACTAGACCCTCTGTCGGTGAGAGACGAAAAAAATATGGTGCTAGGTGTACGGTTGCTTATAATTAAATATATGAGGGTAAATAATCTTTAAATATATGTTTAGTGCTTATATACGAAGGTATTTTATACTTTCAGTGGAAATTATACATACAATGGGATATATGGTGAACTATAGTAAACCTAACCTCACTTTGCATGTGACAGTCAGAAAACGATTTATCAACCTTTTACGAATGTTATATGATAAATATTGATAAAAAAGTTTGAAAAATATATTTTGTTATTTTTACAAGGTATAAATGGCACTTTATACTTACTAACAAAATTTCTTTTCTTGAAATTCGTATCTCATTGACAGAGGGTCTAGTACTCGGCTCGGTGCTGCCACCTGAGATTAGTTTTGCAGCATGAACCTCAGTACATCCGCTCGGGACTGTGCGCGTGAAAAAATGTGCCGAGCGTGACACATATATTTTTCGGTTTCCAAAGCCAGGTCTGCAGCATTCCGCAGAAAATTTTCATCAATTTTGAAGCTTAGTATCATTTTAAATACTCTGCAATGTACAAAAGTCTGAGATCTCCTGGGATCATAACTATTTTTATACTTCTTTTTAGGTTATTAAATTCACACGCTTGCTCGAAATGTACACATTTAACATTCTTTTAAACACACAATTTAAAAAATCTACGTACCTTTAACATTTTTGGCCATTAAACCGTTTTGAAATCGGCAGCGTGAAACAGAAAATATTTGACTTCGTGCGAGCCGAATATTTCGATGCACGAAAACCTCACTCGAAAAAGGTTAAGATCGGACTGTCGTCAGTTGAACTGTTCGAAGGCTAGAAGCCGGTCCTTCTAGAATAGAGTGTAGAAAACCCTATTGTATGAAATGTAATAAATAAAAACTGAAAGTTTGAAAATTCCTTTTTGGGATTTTGCCGATTTTTTATGTAATCTAGCCCACTGCGCACCGGAAGTAAGGCATTATTTTCTCAAAATCATGAAAAGTGTAAATATTTCTCAAATTTCGTGGCATTTGGCCTCTTTTTTAAAATGGATAAGAGTTTGTCTTCAAAATATGACCTTGTCTGTCGGCTTCTCTGTTCGAAAAAATATCTAAAAATCTTTTGAAACATTAATTCCAATCATGCTACAGGCAGTAATGCCTTCTTTTTGGAAAATCATGAGAAATGTGAAAAATTCCAGCTTCGGTGGCATTTGACCTTTTTTTCAAAATAGATAAGATTCTGTTGTCAAAATGAATAAGGGAAGGGAGTGGAAGTAGAAGGGAAAGGCGGTGCAGGAGGTGAAAGCGTTCGTGAACTTGGGCTTCTTGTTTCGGAGGAATGGGGGAGTGTATGGTCACATAAAAGAGAGAGTGAGTAGGGCAAATATGGTGATGAGGCAGGTGTGTGGCTTGGGAAAGAAGTTATTCGCAGTTCTCGTCAGATCACTGAAGTTAAGCAGCGTTGGGCGCGGTTAGTACTTGGATGGGTGACCATTCGAGAAAACTGAGTGCTGTTGGCACATCGTGGGTGTGGTGAGCCCACACTTGTAGTTATTTACTACAAGTTATCCACCTAGAAACACTACCCGAATCGGGTAGTGTCACGCCTACCCCGAAAGGGAAATGGCTTAATGGTATACTATACTACTAGTGATGAGTGTACTATTGTGTGAAGTAGAGGAGTGGGGGTGGAAAGAAAGTGAAGAGGTAAATAGGACACAGGAGAGGTATGTAACGTAGAAACTGGGGTTGGCAAGGAACACGCCTAATTATATTGTCAGGAGGGAGACGGGGAGCACGAGTGTAGGGATTCTAGCGGGAATCGGGCGTGTAAATATGAGGAGAAATTTTTGGAAGGGGGGGAGGTAAGCTGGTTAGGGAGTGTTGGTGGGAGGAGGAGAACAGGAGAGGGGGTGGGAAGATGGAGGTTGAAAGGGAAAGGTATTTTAGACCGAATGGACTGCAGATGGATGAAGTGAGAAGGATGCACCAGGAAGGAAGGAAGGTATATGAGTTGGTTAAGAAAAACGGCATGGAGAGAGAGAAGACAGCAGGGGAAGAGAGAATAAGAGAACCAAGGTTTAACGGGAACTATGTGTGGATTATGCCAAGGGCGAGAGCGCAATATTCATGTGAGAAAGGAAGTCAGGAGCTTATAGCGAGGATGAGATGTGGGTGCATGGGGCGTTTTAATAGGTTCTGGCTCTTTAGGGAGAAGAGGATGTGTGAAATGTGTGGGAAGGGGGATGCAAGAGTGGAGCACTGGTTGGAGGAGTGCGTAGAGGTGGAAAGGAGTGGGATAAGCATGGAGGTATTGATGCATGAAAGGGGGGACAAAAGGGCAGTAGCATGGGTGAAGGGAGTGTTGGGTAAGATGGAGAACAAGAGAAGGAAGGAGGAAGAGGAATGGAGAAGGAAAGATTGTAAATAGGAGAGGAAGTAGATATAAGTGATCTGTAAATAGTAGTTACGTATTAGGTATTAGCCGCGGAAGCAGAGTTTGGCAATGCGAGAAGTAGGGACATGCGAACGAGGCGAGACGAGGAAGGCAAGGCGATAAGAGCGTGCGGTCTTAGATATAAGGTATGGATGGATGTTAGTTTTTTTGAGGGTTAGCTTTAAGAAAATTCTGTAAAAAATGGAAGTGTAAGCAAGTCAATTTTTTAAGGCCAGCAGGCTGAAAAATAAACGTTTATCTATCTGTTGTCAAAATGAGACCTTATTAATTCTCTTTCAAGCTAAAAAAAACACCCAAAAAAACTTTTAAACCATCAATTCCAATCATGCGAACAGTCGTTGCAGCTCCCTTTTAAGGTCTTAAGACCTCTCCTCCTTTTCCTTCTCATTGGCAGTGATGTTGTATTCGGACGGAGCGGAGAATTGGATCACGAATATAGTTCGTTTTTCGAAGTGTTGGAGAACGATGTCAGGCCTCGAGTGTGCAACTTCTCGTTTTGGACAATTGACTCTATCTCCCTCGGAGCGTTCGGCAGGACAGGGTCGCGGCCAACACCGTTAGAGCGACAAATATGGTAATAATTCTATAGATACGTCCTTCCCGCGTGAGTGGGACACCAGGATAGTAAGTGTTCTAGGTACTCAGCGTGTCTATGACATACTCTGCAACTATCGCTGGGAACTTCTTGAGATAAAATGCGGTCACGGTACATTAAGGTGGAAAGTTGAAAGTTGTCGCGTTGGCGTCGCGGTAGGGCTTGAGCTTTCCTCTCATGGCCACCTCAACAGAAATACCATGGGAGAGTATCAAGTGGGATACCACAATGAATGAGAAATTGGTGCGTCTCTACTATTAAAGTGCGAAGTTTGGAACCACACGCGAAAAAGGATACAATTTTAGGACGAAATTTGCTGCAAAGTATCCTCATATAAAGAAAGCCGCACTAAGAGATCTTATCGCAAAGGTGAAGGATATCAGGACTAATGTACACATCTCAGAAGACCGAGCAATGGAAATTAAACAACAGGTTGATTTGGCGTGGAAAAACGACGGCAATGAACATCAGTTAGAGGAAGCCGCGTCACAAGATCAAGCAGCGGCAATTGATGTTTTTACTCAACCTGTTGATGATCCAGCACCACCACATCCATCAGAGGTAGATGGCCTCATACATCCAGAGGCAGAAGCAGAGGTTCAGCAACCAAGAAGGCGATTGAAATGGACATACCAAATGAACAGAGATGTTATGCACCTTTATTTTTTGGCAGAGAAGAGCGGGCAAAGTGTGAGGAGAGAACATCACCGACTCTTGATGATCTTACTGCTGGACTGCGTCGGTAGAAGCAAAGTAGTGCAAGAAGGCAACAAAATCGTACCTTTCAAGCAGGTGAAAGAAGGTTCTATCGTGAACTGATTGTAAAGCAAAATAACCATCAAGACACCGAAGTACCTCAATTGGAAGACATGACTAACTAGTGGCTTTAGATGTTTCAACGGGTTTGAAAAGGGCAAGTAACTGGAAAGCTCTAGGTCAAGACATGGTGCACAACTTCTGGTACAAATACCTGACAAGTGTGCATCCTGCGTTGGCAAGGTGTTTTCAGAAGATCATCGAACACCCAGATCTGATATCAGGCTTGCTGCTCAAAAAAAAGGTGGAGGAGTCTACATCATTGACATTGCTTGTCCACTTAACCGAAATTTGCAGACAACCTATACAACCAAGATCCATAATTATAGCGAGCTAAGGCATGCAGTAAAGAGAATATAGAGGAATGTGAAACATGCATCTATTCATCCTATTGTGATTTCGGCTACAGGCAATGTGCACGCAAGATGCACTGAACATTTTGAACATTTAGGAGTCAGTAGGGTACTAGCAGCAGCTCAGAAGGCGGTTTTATTAAAGACCGGTCGCATTGTAAGAAACTTCTTAGACCATCAGGAAGCAAGCCTAAAACACCTATGGAGTGATACATGGTAGCTCTATGAAAGCATCCAGAAGCGACTGTTGTCGCCTCCAACACTCGCGCCCGCTGTGTAAGGATAACATCGGTAAAAGACGAACTGCAAACTGCATGATGCTCATAATTTTTTACCTACAACATCATCGCGAAAGAGTTCAAACATCGTATTCAAATAACTTATAACATCCTCATCTCATCAGCCACTTGACTTATTCCGTGGTTACGATGAAAACCCGGGTTCACCCGAGAAAAAGTTTGAAAAAAATATAATGAAAATTTAATTAATTAAATTTTATAAAAATAAGATCAATATTTTTTGCGTAAAATCTTGACCTAAATGTAATATTAATTTGCTTTAGAAATATGTTTAAAGATTTAATTGGAAAATTTTATTTTTTCCACGAAGGAATTTTTATTTGTGTCATTTGATTATACTATTTGTTATTGACAATAACATGGTTAAATTTTCGATCAATTTTTTTCTTTGAATATCAATTCTGAGGCACTATCATAACAGTTGGAGTGAAAAAAGCACTTACTCAAGTTCAAAACATTTACAGTTGCGTATTTATTTATGAAAATGTTTATGACAAGTGTAAATTTAATTATTATTAGCTGATAACCTTGATCAAATATCAATACTAACTTGCATCCAACAGAACCTATTGACCAAAACAAAAATTGCCAGCAATAAACATTCCTTTGGGACATTTGTCTAATATATTTGTCATAAACAATTGAATATATTCCCTGATAACAATTTTTCATGGTTGATAACCATTTTTTTAATAGTGACAATTGTGTAAAGTGAGCAAGAGGAGATGAAACCCTAGAGAGAGAAAAATAAAGTTAAAGATTTGTTGATATAATTTTCTATGATAATTATGTAAATTATTAACGTATGATAAGAAGTCATTACTAATTACAAATCTAATACAAAATATAAGGCATTTTAGGTGAAAAATCAGTTTTTTCAACATTTGCGCTCTATACTGAAGTACTTGTTTATATAAATTGTTTATAAGAATAAACATGTAAATTAAATTAATTATTTGTGTTCCTTAAGTATATCTGCATTAATTCTGATCAATAGCTAGTTTGTTTAAGCAATTTTCTTAAAGATAAAAATTCATATTTTTTAAATTCCTAGTTTTGTCGCCAATTTTTCCAAATTCTTTTTTTAACGCTTTCAAGTAATTTAAGATACTATTTATTGATACACATTAGAAATATGTAAAAATCATTTCTCCTTCCACTCGAAAGAAATTAATTTAAAAATTACGAGAATACAACTGGATAAAAACCATTTGGTTTTCTACTCTAAAACACAGCAAATTAAAAAAAAAAGTGTACACCTCCCTAAAACATTGTAAATAATGACCACATGATTCTAAAATTTTGAGTAAATTATCCATCCTATAGTGTAGTAAGAATTTCATTTTTGAGTCCATTATTTTTATTTATTATATTATATTATGTTGTTTTTTTATTAAAAGTGCAGAATTAAGAGCCAAATTTTATTAATTAAGAACCAAATGTTATTATAATGTTGGACAATTATTTGAAATTAAAAGAAAGTTACATTCCCAGAAAATAGGCGTATTAAATTGTTCATAAATATACTCAAAAAAAATGAATCAGTGATTAAACAAAAAAAAAATTACTTTGCTCAAATAATTAAATTAATAATTTGAGAAAGAAAAAATAGTTAATTATTTATTTATATTTAAAATCTTTTTTTCAAAAATATACATACGATTGAATATATTTATTTACATTAACCGATATTAATGATTCCATAGACAAAGCAAGGTATGAAAAAAAGAAGAGGACATGTTTGTAGATCTTCTAAAGAAGAAGAATCAATTTTTATTTCTTGTCTTTTTGAAGCGTAACTTTTCACAGCGGGCTTTCTTTCCAAATGAATCCTATTTTTGTGCTTTTCCAAATGTGTTCGTTTTTTATTCTTGCAGTCCAATTTTTTTTTAATTTCTAAGAATATTGTCAGTCACTGTCCAAATGTATTTGTTTTTTATACTTGCAGCCTGTTTAAGTTAACTGTCTATTGATTAAGTCTATTAATTAATATTACGAATTTACTGCCACATCAATCTTGTAAATCAAAGTTTCCAAATAAGAGATTTTATTTCATGATAAAATTTTTTCCAAATGTTTCTAAACATTATTGATAAAAGAGAACATTTGAATTGCAAATGATTTTTTTAATATTAGGAAATAATTCTGTTCTCAAAATTTGGCTACTGCAGTATACAATTTGTAAATTTTTCTACACTGGTAAAGAGACAAGAAAAATGAAATAATGGACAAAAATCTTACAATTTCTCAATTTGCGAAATGTGTAAGCTGTCGGTACCGGAAACCAAAATAGTTATCGGTACCGATAATAAGATTTCTGGGAAAATTTTAAATGATTGAGATTTTATACAAGTTTTGAAAAGATGTTCACATAATTAAAAATTTCAAACAATTTTAAACCAAGCGTACACTTTTAAGTATTTCGAAAAAAAATTTAGAAGCTTTTTAAGAATTTTCAAAGAATAAAAATTTTTTCTCAAGATTCACATTTTAGGCTTTAATATGGCAACTGTTGGTTTCACAAAATTTCGTTGAAGGGGTAAAGTACTGCATTTGTCGAGACAAATTTTTAAAAAAATTATTTTTTGATATTTAATCATTTTTAACTTTTGTATGTTTTTTGAGTTTGACATTTTGGTCTTTAATATTATAACTGTTGGTCTGCATTTGTCGAGCATAATTTTGAAGAAGTTTTGGTTTTTCGAAATTTGATTTTAGTTTCATTAAATTTCAGAATTGGAGTGGTGCAGTCTCGTTCATGAAAGTGCATTTCAAAACACCGTGTCTGCGTGCAGCACAGGTACAGTAACATAATGCATTCGTAAACCCAAGCAAGAGTTTTATTTCATACATAAAATGATTCAAATGTATTGCAATTGATAACAGGTATTTACCTCAATATCTATGGTTGACACGATGTTGGAATATTTTGGGCTTTAAACAGAAAATTGCTTCAGTTTTTATAGAGGTAAGCACTAAGTATATCTAACGTATAAGTTGATGGAATTTAACATTAAGTAATTACTGATTAGGATGAAAAATATTGAACAGTAAATAATTTTGTTTGCAGGATAAAACAGGGGATGCAATGAATCTCAACTGAACTTGAATTAAAAGTTTAATATTACGTTAGTATATTAGTGTAAGTACTGTTCAAACGTCTTTTAAATGTAATTAAAACGTTGATGCAACTACTGTTCAAGATACAGTAAAATATAAAAATATAAATCATTTTATTTTCAGGCCAACGGCCATACCACGCTGAAAACCCCAGTTCTCGTCAGATTACTGAAGTTAAGCAGCATTGGACGCGGTTAGTACTTGGATGGGTGACCATGCAAGAATACTGAGTGCTGTTGGCACATCGTGGGTGTGGTGAGCCCACACTTGTAGTTATTTATAACTACAAGAAAACTATCCACCTAGAAACACTACCCGAATCGGGTAGTGTCATGCCTACCCTGAAAGGGAAATGGCTTAATGGTATAAATACCAAGAAGGATGTCGTCAAAGGCAACTGCAATTAATTCCAGTAAGGAATTTGAAAGGCGGAGGAGTACGAGGAGTAACTTTTGAATAAAAAGGTTCATGATCCGGCAATATTAGTAGGTATTATTCAATTAACCGTCTCTTAAATCTAATCAAAATGTATTTAAAATAATATTCGGCATTTAATCAATGAATTAATGTGATTTTATGTTTACTGCATTTCAGTTTGATAAATAAATTACAAAAAAAAGAGCAACTTCAGAAAGTGGATGTTTCTGTCATGTTGGAGTTTTGGGATTGTTTTCAGGTATATTTGAACCATCTTTTGAATTTAATGTAATTTAAGTATATTGAAGAATAATGTTTATCATCAGTTAATTCTTTCCTTAATCTAATTATAGGTTTTCCAACAAGCTTTGCATTGTTGTGAATGGACTATGGGGAGTCAAGTGCATCATTTTTATAAAGGTAGGACTTATGTATGCGTTTCAAATTAAAAAATTGATATGAATGGACATTAAATTTCAATATTCTTTTCAGAATTTGATCCTATAGAGCGTTATCATCGGCAAGCCAAACTATGAATACCTAGGATCTAAGATTGGTGTTGAAGCGTGGCTGCGACTTGTTATCGGCTTTTAGTTTTTAGTTTTTTACACCAATCGATAGATTTTATTTGCGCTTTCATAATAAGAAATATTATTCTGATATCTACAAAATTCGAATTGTTATTCAATCGCTATCGCTTATGCCTCTACAATCGCTCATACTGTAAAATGAAGCTACGACGCGTTTGGGGCCTTTCTTTGCGGACGGTCACATATAAATAGTTAAATACTGGAGCATGTAAGACTCCTCCCGGAGGTTTTTTTTCCACAAGGTGGTTTTTCCCGGTCGAGTTGTACTGAAGCAGTGTGATTTTTGCAATGCGGAAGCACAGGCAAATGCGGGAGTCTGTTAGGAAAATAAAAATTATTTAATAAAAATTATTTCTGATTATTTCACTTTATTCAATGAGTTTATAATTTCAAACCCTTCCCCTTTCCCGTGTCCAATTATTGCTGTTCATAGGTTCATAGGTTCAATCTTCCAGAATCTTTTTTGACATTTTTTTTAAGTTTTTAAAATGTTTTTTAATATTCGCTTAAAGATAATTTTCCAAAATAAAAAATTATTTTCAATTTCCCAGGAACTGTAAGAAAATATTTGCATTATCTTGAAATATTTTTAAATTTTATCTTGAAATTAATTTTTAAATATAAAAAAAGCATGGTACATTTTCTTAGGAAACTACATAAATTTTTTGTATCATCTTTAAATCTTCCTCAATTCTTAAAAAAGCATTTTCTTTCGAAATCTTTAAAAAATCTATATTTTGTTCACAAGTTTTTCCAATCTCATCAAAGAACAACCTTGAAACATCCACTAAAAGTCATTCGTACAGAATGTAAACAGTCAAGCTTTCGAACAATAAATTGAGAAGCTTTTAAGGAATGTTGAAAGGTTTCATTGAAAGAATATTCTTCAGATTTCTATGAAAATTTGAATTTTGAAAATAAATTTTTAGAGAATATTTGAGAATATTTTTAAACATTTAAAGAGATTTTTAAAAATACTGAGAAAAAATCCAGAATATCTTAAGGCAATTTTTTTACTTTTTAAAGATTTTTTAAATTTTTAAGAAAAATTCGTGTCAGTTAAAATGATATTTAGGAATTTTAGAAGTGTTAACGTGAGTCAAAATATTTTGAAACTTGAAAATATTTCCTAATATTTATAAAATATTTACGAAATACAAGGCATTTTCAAGAAAAGGTTGAATTGTCTATAAAAATGAATTTTCAACAATGATATTTAGGAATTTTAGAAGTGTTAAAGTGAGTCCAAATATTTTGGAACTTGAAAATATTTCCTAATATTTATAAAATATTTACGAAATGCAAGGAATTTTCAAGAAATAGTTGAATTTTCTATAAAAATGAATTTTCAACAATGATATTTAGGAATTTTAGAAGTGTTTAAGTGAGTCAGAATATTTTGGAACTTGATAATATTTCCTAATATTTATAAAATATTTATGAAAAACAAGGAATGTTCAAGAAATAGTTGAATTTTCTATAAAATTGAATTTTGAACTAAGAAGATTAATTTTGAACCAATTAGGCATTTTCACTTCATAGTCAGCTAACTTCACTTCGTTAACTGCTGAGGGGAAAACAATGGATCAAATGCATGGGATTCGCTCCATTTTTGCCTTATTTTGTTAATATCTTCGTAAAAACTAATTTTTTCGATATAAATGTATTTGAAAAATAGTTTCTATTTTTTAACTACAATTCAATGAAATAATAAAATGACAATAATTATTATTTATTACGAAGATATAACATAAATAAAGTTTTGTCCATTGTTTTCCCCTCAGCACTCAACGAAGTGAAGTTGGCTGGTGGTTGAAGTGAAAATACCTAATAAAAAAACAAATATAATAGTTACATTTTTAACCAAAAACAACGAATTTTCAAAAAATAGTTCAATTTTCAATCAAAAATTTTCAAAGAAAAAAGGAATTTTTAACCAAATAGTTGAATTTATTTTCTACCAAAACACAACGAAATAACATTTTATTTTTTTTTAAATCTTCTCAATATTAAAATTATCTTTTTAAGTTTCAAAACTATGTTTTGAAGTTTTTGAAATGTTTTAAAATGTTTTTGAATAATAGATTAAAATTCATTTTTCAAAATAAAAAATTACAAATAATTATTTATTACAAGCAAACAAAGAAACAATTAAAAACAAAACCAAAATTGAAAAAAGTACAAGGACGTGAACCCATGACGGCAGACTCTCCAGTCCGGAACCTAGACCATTGCTCCATCGCAGCTTTCTCGATTGACAAACAATTCAAACCGATACTGATTCTGCGCGGGTATCTTTCAAACTTTTTTTCTCATAAACCGTTTTGTATCCAAGTAAACGGTTTCAGCTCTTTTCATCTCAAATTAAGCCCTCTTCGCTCACAAATGATGATTAAAATCCGTGTCGCCCGTCACGCGCACGCCCCTTGTAAGAAAATTAATTTTAAACCAATAACAAAAGAAATAGAATAGTTACATTTTCAACCAAAAACAATGAATTTTGAAAAAAAATCAATTTTCAATTAAAAATTTTCAACAACAAAAAAAGGAATTTTTGAACCAAGTAGTCGAATTTTCAATACAAGATAGGAATTTTCAAACCAGAAGATTTATTTTCTACCAAAAAACAACACTAATTTTCGACACAAATTCTTAATCTCCACCATTTATCGCTGCAGCGTATGAAAATAATTATTAAGACTTTCATTAATATTCTTTGAAACTAATTTTTTGAATAAAAAAAATGCAGTCATTTTTTTCAAAATTTCATGATTTTTCCAATTTTTCCAGAACTTTTTTTAAAATGTCGTGACTCTTTCAGGTCTTCTAGGTTTTGTATAAAATAAATATTGAATAACTTATTCAGTTATAATTATTTTCGATCAAATTGTGTTTCAATAAATTTTGCCAATTTCAAGAAACGATGTTTTTTGAGGAAAATGAAATTTTTTTCTGAAGATTTTACTCTTTTAGATTAGATCTATGATATATTCAAAAATTAAATTTTAATATAAATATTAAATATTGATTAATAGATTAATAAATTGATATTGAACATAAAATTTAAAAATAAAATTTACAAAAAAAACAACGAATTTAAAAAATATATATTTAAATTTTCAACCACAAAAATGTACATTTTCTTTTATTATTTTTTTAAATCTTCTCAATATTAAAATTATCTTTTTAAGTTTCAAAACTACGTATTAAAGTTTTT
Source organism: Andricus curvator (assembly GCA_932195095.1). Taxonomy (NCBI): domain Eukaryota; kingdom Metazoa; phylum Arthropoda; class Insecta; order Hymenoptera; family Cynipidae; genus Andricus; species Andricus curvator. The sequence continues at coordinate 11,165 of CAKNYM010049222.1, read as the reverse complement.
GAAATGTTTTAAAATGTTTTTGGATATTCGATTAAAATTCATTTTTCAAAATAAAAAATTACAAACAATTATTTATTACAAACAAACAAAGAAACAATTAAAAACAAAAAAAAATTGAAAAAAGTACGAGGACGCGAACCCATGACAGCAGACTCTCCAGTCTGGAACCTAGACCATTGCTCCAACGCAGCTTGGTCGATTGTCCAATAAGTCAAACAGATATTCATTCTGTGCGGGTTTCTGCCAACCTTTTTTTCTCATAAACCGTTTTCTATCTAAGTAAACGGTTTCAACCAACACATAACGGATTTTCCAAAAATAGTGACATTTTCAATCAAAAAGATGATTTTTTAACCAAGTATTTCATTTTTCGATACGAAAGATAAATTTTCAAAAAAGAAGATTTATTTTCTACCAAAAAACAACGAATTAAGAAAAAATGTTACATTTTAAACCAAAAAATAAACAACTAATTCTCAATAACATTGTTTTATATTTCACCAATTTTCACCGTGATATACTAAAATAATTATTAAGACTCTTTTTCAGGAATCATTTGTCTCATTTTTTGAAATGTTTCAAAACGTTTTCAAATATTTTTGAATTTTCTCAAAAAATTATTTTTCAAAATAAAAAAATCATTAAAAGCTTTCCCAGGAATCTTACGAAAAAAATTTATTTTCTTGAAACCCTTCAAAATTCTTGAAAAGGTTCCAAAATTTTATTTCAAAATCTTCAAAAATCTATATTTTCTTTTAAATCTTCTCAATATTTAAATTATTTTTTTAACAGTTTCAAAACTATCTTTTACATTAGTTCGAATTTTTCCTGAAATTTTTTTTAATTGTCCGAAATGATAAAAATTGCCTTAAAATCTTCCAGCAGAGATTCCACCTCATCTCTGCTTCCAAATTCTTTTACGACAATTTTTTAATCAAAGCGCCCCCAATGCACCTACCCAGTTTACGAACTAAAATTACCCACTCTGATCTTCTCTACCGACATTATCAAACTGGAAAAATGCCTATCGTCTATTTTAGTTCGTAAACTGGCTAGGTTTACTAGGCTAGTACTGTAAACTTCACAAGAGTTGCAACTGTCTACTTTCAGCACCTGTTGCAGACGATATTTTTTTTAACGAATGCAGGAAATTTTCGATTTGAGAAACAATAAGAATACATTTTTTGGAAATTTATGGTAATTTTTGGAAACTTATGGTTGTAACAGAGTTGTTACGTATCGGTTGGCTCGGTGCGACCCTGCAACCAAGGGTTGCCGGGCCGCACGCGAAATGGGGCGGAATCCCCTGAAGGGACCCGAGGTCCCGAGCGGCAGCGCGCTTCCCAGCCAGTCTTGGCTCACCCGCCCTTGTGTAAACAGTTGTTCGGTCTATGTGTACGCGAGTGCTCTCCAACCATATCAGCCCGCCGGCCATTTCGGCCCTTGATCGTCTTCCTGATCTCAACTCCGGAACGTTCCAGGAACGTTCCCGGAACGTGTAAAATGTCCGCCGCTTGGGAACGTTCCACTGGAACGTGCCAAACATAAATTAACGTTATTGTTATTATTATCAATAAATATCTCGTAAACCGTAAGTGATAGGTCAAAATCGATGTCAGTTTATGATACGGATATCATATTATAGTGTAGTATATGCGGTACTCAAAACTCAAAAATGATATCCATTTTTACCTATCTCTTACGGTTTACGAGATAATTGTTGTTAAAAATAACAATAATGGAAAGTTCCCCTCAGGTCCCAGTGGAACGTTCCTGGAACGTTCCAGTGGAACGTTCCCAAGGGGCGGACATTTTACACGTTCCGGGAACGTTCCGCTGGAACGTTCCGAAGGTGCCCGTGGAACGTTCCAGGAACGTTCCGTGCTATTAGGGCAGTGGCTCTAATCCGCTCTCTAATTATAACTCTATACCAAAAAGCCAGTGATATTTGTTTAGATTAGTTTTAAGTATTTAAATCTTTCTTCGTTCGTTCAGTACAATAATGTTTGTACTATAAAATAGAAAGTATTATGTTGAAATGCCAAAAATAATATCCATCTTAGTTTGTTTAAATTAATTTTTAGCATAACAATCTTCGTACAGTACAAAAATAGAACAATTTATGTACGATAAAACAAGAAGCATTATAATACGATGTATTTTGAAATAAAAGCTTAAAAATACGTTCTTTTGTAAATTATTATTTCGTAAATTCCACCGTTTCGCATTGAAGCGCATAAATATTAATTCCGTTATGTAGCATATACTCAGTTTCCTTCATTTCAATGCCATTAAATGCCCTTTCATTAACTTCACATTCATGCCAATGCCTTTTAATGCTGTTCATTTTAAGTTTTCATTTTAATGCGTTTCATTGCGCCTTGCGCATTAATAAGCATTCAGACAAAAATGCAATTAAAACGCATTGAAACGTTCCAATGCGTTCCAATGAACTCCTTGTTACCGGGCCTTTATCTCGGCATCCACCTCCCTTTTCCCTCCTCGGTAGGCATCCCCGCCATACCTGGCGCCCAACCAAAAAACCCACACTTTTCCCTATGATAAATTTCAAAAACCTGCCGAGAAAAAGGAGACACAATTCAAATTCAAACTCCATTTTCAACTTTTATATGCGATTGACATTTACTCTCATAAAAATTCAACTGAATGCTATCTGATCCATGCCATTCCTAGTTGCCTAAAGTTTCTCATTCTTTTCTATTAAAATACCTATAAAAAGTAATTTTTACATGTGCCTTGCCAAACTCGTCACTAATTGTGATGAGGATTATAATATATTATAACTGATTTGTGCCAGGGATTCTTATGTGTATCGATATGCTAATTCTATGACTCTTTGTGCCTATGAATTTATTGATACAAATGATTTATCTATTATGTGATTATTTATCTTGCTCATGAAATGCTATACATGTACAGTGATTTCCCTATATTTGTGCGGGAATATTTATTTATATTGCCAGTGATTTACTTGTGCCGATTGCCACCGAAAGCGTAATACATTTTGCCACTTTTTTTTTCTAATAGCACCATGTAAATGCGAATACATATTACCATTATCGCGTGGCGTAGTTCGTGGTAAAATACAAAATATGAAATCATAAACGGAATGTAAAATCGTGATTTTTCCTTACGTGGATAAAAAGTAAAACCGATCTTACTTCAAAAATAAGGAAAGTAAGATCGAAATGAAAAAATAAGAAAATAGGAATTTGGAAAATAAGGTACTATACTTTTATTGGTAAATTGGAAAACCTCGGAAATTAGTTAGGGAAATGGGGAAGCCTAGAAAAGCCGAAACATTGCGAATTTTGATTCTCATTGAATGTTTCAAGCACCGAACGAAATAAACCGTTCAAGCGCGCAAACAAGTTCGCACGTGCAGCGAGCAATACCTGCGATTCGCGGCAAGGTCACGCGACGTATCTCGTAAACAAAGGGTCCTACGAAGAAAATAAACATATTTTCGAACCCGAGAATTAATTCGATAGCAAATTAAAATTAAAATTTTCAACGAAAATGGGAATTTTAAATTGAGATACCACATCGGAAAAATTTATACAGGGTGTCCCACAAATGATAATTTGAATTTAACTTAAAATAAATGGAACTCAGGTCGGGAAAAATTAAAAATAAAATGACTAACCCAACCATAATGGAAAGCGACCACGAAAACCTAGATTTGGAAGGTGCCGCCGCACTTCCAAATCAAAACATTAATTTGACAAATGAAACGCACCAAAGTAGGGGAGCAATCCCAAAATTAATTAACATATCATTAGGTCGCGGTAGAGGTTTCGCCAGGAAAAACGTAGAAACACCAATAAGAAACATACCAGACAAAGACAAAATAACCCCACCAACAATTACAGACCTAACTCAAAATCGAAATAAAACCTTTGACCCCATTGACAATACACTCTTTTGGGATCATGAAACAAAATAAGACCAGAAATAAACAACACAACTTTTGATTGCGATCCCTTTTTGGAAAATAATACACAGTTCATGTTAGAAACAGACGAACTTTTAGAAAGTGTAGAATTTAACGAATTTATGAATCAACAAAAGGAAAGATTCTTTAAAGAAAGGGGAAAAAGGGTAAAAATTTTAGAGATTAGACTAGATCCGCCGGCAAATAGCTCATTCGAACATAGAAAGAAAATAATCGAACCAAATATCAGGAAAAATAGAAATGAATCCCATAATAAATATTCAGTCCAATTCAATTTCAGGGAACAATTATATACCATTAAACCATTTCCCTTTCAGGGTAGGCGTGACACTACCCGATTCGGGTAGTGTTTCTAGGTTTTTCTTGTAGTTATAAATAACTACAAGTGTGGGCTCACCACACCCACGATGTGCCAACAGCACTCATGTCAGTATTCTTGAATGGTCACCCATCCAAGTACTAACCGCGTCCAACGCTGCTTAACTTCAGTGATCTAACGAGAACTGGGTTTTTCAGCGTGGTATGGCCGTTGGCCAATTAAAAGATGAAAATAAACTTTGTCACAATATTACCGAAAACCACAACAGAACAAGAATAAATAATTTAAAATTACAAAATTCAGAGGACAGTGAACCAGTAGAGTACAGAAACCCAACAAAACAGAAACGTAGACTCTCGACAATAAGTAATAGGTCAAACAGACATTCTAGAATTCACACAAATAACACAGACACAAATAACGAACCGGAAAATAATACAAATAATCAAACAATTCCAGCAACATTTTTCCCTTTTGGCATGATACAAACGCCATTTCAAATCATGAGTAAGTGGCCAATTAAATTTCGTAATAGTAAAGACGACAGTCCCGCGCATTTCTTAGACGAATTAAAAAGATTCAAAAGGGTTTACAAAATAAATGACCGTGACATTTTAGAAAATTTAGACGCCCTACTAACTGAAGACGCAAAAGATTGGTGCGAGATAAATAAAAATTCCTGGAGACATTTATCGGACTTTTTCGAAGATTTTAAAAACGCATACATAGATGAAAAATTTTCCGAGGAAATTAGACAAAAAATCAAATTTTGTAATCAAAAAAGGACACAAGACATACACTCATACTTGACAGAAATAAGAAAACTGTTCACAAAGCTATATCCAAGAAAAAACCGCGAATGGGAATTACGTAGAGCGTATGAAAACCTTAGAATAGAATACAAAATGTACATAAAAAGGAACGATTTTGAAACTTTTGAGGAATTAGAAGACTTAGGTAAGGAGTGGGAAACTGAGCTAGCCAAATCCAAAATTCGAGGGCAAGTTTTACAGATTACAGAACCTAAAATAGAGGATAAAGTTGAACAAAAACGTAGCAACAGTAGCGGGGATAAAAATAATTCGGATAATAACAAAGATGATAAAAAGGAAAATAATAACGGTCAAAATAATAACAAAAGCGAATATCAAAATCAAAACTACCAGGGTAGAAACCAATACAAAAATCGATTTCCATTTTCACCATTTGGATTTCCACCTCCACCTTTCCCAAAACAATACCAACATAATCTCAGACCTAGAATTCCACCTAGTTTTCAACCAAATTACCTACCCAGATTCACAAACAATAGATCCAGGTACCCTTAAAACCCCTACTACCAAATGTTACCGATGTTCAACCAAATGTCTTTGAGCTCAAATCAAGGTCAAAGCAATCCGATGATTGAATTCCCACGGGAAAAAGCCGAAAATAACAACGGTAAACAAAATTTCGAAAAAACAAACTACGGTAATAAAAACAAAAAATTGTTTAACAATAATAGGGATCAACAAGAAAAAACAAGTTCTAACTCAGACACAAGACAGGACTCAAATACAAAAACGAACGAAAACACTAATAATTCAAATTGTTATTATTGTGGGTTAACGGGTCACTTCAAAAGAGAATGCCCATATTACACATACAACCATGGACACTGGAGGGGCGGGTATTAGAATCAAAATTATTACAAACTAATACCGAAACGCCAGAATATTTAAATTCGGATAAAGACGAAGCGACAGAAACGCGTTTCCATTTAATAACAAAATTCGAAAATACTTTATTTCGAATTTTAGTAGATACTGGTGCCACACATTCGTACGCGGGCAAGGAGTTACTGGAAAAAATCCAGAATTCCAAAATTTCAATTTTTAAACCCGTCTCGCGAAAATTAATGGTCGCGAACGGCGAAACAGTTGACATAATTGGGCAAACAGTAATCCCAATTAAAATCGGTAAATACACAAAACATGTAATGTTCAGGTTGGTCCCAAAATTAAACTCCGTCGGTATTTTAGGCACGGAAATGCTAAAAGCCCTACGGATGACCTTAAATTATCACTCGGAAACCTGGTGGTTACCAGGGAGCTCCCCCACCTACTACCCTATGGAAGCTTATCCAAAATCGCTACCCACCCCAATAATTGAAAACAAAACTGAAACTAAACCAGACATTACAACAAAAAAGAATAAGGACGGCAAAAATGTAAATATGGAGAATAAATCACAAATTAAAAGGAAAACAGAAATATAGATAGGAAACCTAATTTCGGAGGAAGTGTTAACCTCAAAAGTACCAGAGATATATTACGTGATAAATATAAACGCATAAATTACGTGATAGCATAGCCATATTTAGAAGGCTATAGCTTTAAAGTAATCACGGATCACTTAGCGTTAAAGTGGCTCCATAACCTAAAAAACCCCACTGGCCGATTAGCCAGATGGGCACTAGAATTACTAGAATATGACTACGAAGTCATATATCGTAAAGGTAGTTCAAACCTAGTCCCTGATGCCCTCTCGAGATCAGGGGAACCAACGAAAAATATAGCGTTCGTGTTAGCTTGTAGCGAAGAAAAACCAAAAGCGGACGTTAATGACAAAACAGACGACTGGTACTCTACAAAATTCAGACAAGTTACGAAAAGACCCGAAGAACACGAAAAATGGCGAATCAGAGATTCGCAACTCTATTTCTACAGAACTGACCCACTAAAATCCACTCTATTACCAGATTCAAACCCTTGGAAATTAGTCGTACCCCAAAACTTGAGACGTCAAGTTTTACGGGAAAACCACGACGAAACCCAAGCAGGACATTTAGGCTCAAAGAAAACTTACGCGAGAAATTCCGAACATTACTTCTGGCCAGGGGTATATTCGGACCTTATCAATTACGTGAAAAACTGCCAGACTTGTCAAAGAGTAAAACCGGGTAACCAAAGTAAAGTAGGATTAATGGGGAAGAGAATCGTAGAAGAACCATGGACCATGGTAGCAGCTGATATCATGGGACCATTACCGATTTCCAAAAAGAGAGAAAAAACCAATATATTTTAGTGTTCGTAGACCTATTTACAAAATGGGTCGAAATAATCCCGATTAAGAAAGCAAACGGAACAACGATAGAGTCAGAATTTCATAAAAGTGTCATTTCGCGTTGGGGAACACCGCGAATTCTTCACACCGATAATGGCACGGAATTTGTCAATAAAATACTAAGAGACTTAACAGAAAAATTCGGTATCAGGCATACGAAAACGCCAAAGTACTACCCTCAAGCAAACCCAACCGAGCGAGACAATAGGACAATTAAACAAATAATTAAAACCTATTTAGATAACGAGCACTCTACCTGGGACGAACATATAGATGACCTAGAATTTGCAATCAATACTAGCAAACATTCATCAACACAATTTACCCTGCGTTCTTAAACTTAGGTCGCGAATTAGAACCACTCCAGTCCCTCAGAAAAAATTTAGAAACTGATAACGAGATAGAATTCCAAAGTATCGACAAATGGACTGATAGATTAAGAAGATTACAAATTATAAAAGAAGAAGTTCAGAAAAACTTAGATGATGCAAACAAAAGACAGGCTAATAAATATAACTTAAGGAGAAGACTGTTAGAATTTAAAGTAGGAGATAAGGTTTTAAAAAGGGTAACCAAACTGTCTAACAAAGCAGATAAAAAGGCAGGTAAGTTATACAACCAATATGAAGGTCCATTTATTATTAAAAAGAAAATTTCCCCAACAATCTACGAATTGAAAAATCTCAAGGGTAAAAGTATTGGAGAATGGAATATAAATGATTTTAAACTAGAAAACGGCACATAGGCACACAAAAAACTAATTAATTTAGATTTAAACAATTTAGATTTAAGTATTGACAATAAGGCAATGGATCAGTGGCACAATATAAACAAGGACTAAAAAACCAACAAAAACCACTCAACTCAAAATTCTTTAATTTTTTTTTTACATATAAAAACAGACTCCATAGACAAAAACAAGACAGTACGAAGTTCGTTTATTCTTTCCCCTTGCAGAAAAATGGACCCACGCATCAAATGCCTACTCTGCCAGCAAACAATACAGGTGTCCACATTCGAAGACCACCTGAGACTGTGCCGGGCATGGGACTGGCTTAACAGAATCTTACACGGAGCCAAAGAGCGAGATCGAGACTACCATCCTCACAAACACATCCGCAAAGCGTTCACAAGGACAGAACCGCAAGAGGAAGAAAATGCAGCAGGCCCAAATACCGGAACGGCACACGAACTACCATACCACCTTAAGGAACTACAAATGAAAGCCAAACTAAACTTTCTTAAATATTCAAATCAAAGAACTTGGAAAACCTACACAGACTTCAAGGAAACCCAAAGGGAGAAAAGGGATACAGAGGAAAGGGAAAAAAGGTCCAGAAACGAGGAACTACAAGCCAGAATAGACAGGGAGAGAGAAATACCCTGGCAACGAGTATTACAACAAAGGGAGAACATACTCACGTTCATAAGAGACGAGGAAGAAAGGAAAAGAGCGGAAGAGGACGACATTAAAGAAGAATGGAGAAGATACAAAGAAAACAGAAACAAGGAGTACGAAGAATGGTTAACAAAATTTAAAAACACACAACAATGAGAAGAAAACTTCGAACAACCAACACTACAAAATAATTTCAAACGCCGAATTTAAAACTAAACATTTCAGGTCTCTGTGAATTAAGACCAATATTTTGAATAATAATTTCAAACGCCGAATTTAAAGACCAAACATTTCATGACTCTTTGAATGAAGACTACTAATTTGAATAATAATTTCGAAGGCCGAATTTAAGACTGCTAATCGAAATCATTATTTCGAATACCGAATTTGAAAACATACACTTCATATTTAGTTGAACTTAAATAGCAAATTTGATTAATAATTTCAAATGTGAGACTTAGAATTAACACCTTTTTTTACTAAGACTCCGAATACCCTACGGAATAAATGGTAGACAAAATTAAAATACACCGAGTTCAGACAATCTTTTTTTGCTTTCCTACCCCCATTTATTTTTCAGAAACAGTAAAACCATGGAAGAAGACTGGAGAGCAAGGATAGAGGAAAGCGCAAAAACCCTCAGCATCACAATTAAAGAAAGTTCAGAGGGATTCCATTGTCAATTTTGTAAAAAGCTAATACCAAAAATTATTTACCTAATACACGACTCATTCTGTAACAATAGACCATACAGATACAAAAATAATTTCACAACTACAGACTCTAATAGACAAACTTACATACAAGGGGGTTGGGAAACAATAAACAAAGAAATACAGAACCTTCTAAAACTAGAAATCGAAGAAAACGAGTTAGAATTACATATTGACGACAAAACAATGGAATGCCGGACCGCACGCGAAATGAGGCGGAATCCCCCGAAGGGACCCGAGGTCCCGAACGGCAGCGCGCTTCCGAGCCAGTCTTGGCTCACCCGCCCTTGTGTAAACAGTTGTTCGGTCTATGTGTACGCGAGTGCTCTCCAACCATATCAGCCAGCCGGCCATTCCGGCCCTTGATCGTCTTCCTGGTCTCAACTCCGGACATCGCCCGGTTACAGTTCATCGTCTCTTCGAGGGGAACCCCGACTGACCTGTCACGACCCTGGATAGGGTCCCCGATCGCGCCGATAACTGACCTCCAGTCTCTGGCCACGGCCTGGCGGTCCAGCGACCATTGTAAGTGGTAATAAATTGTTATTTTTTATGAATCGAAGGGTTCATCAATGTGTAGGTATCCCCGCCATATGGTAAAATTACAAAAATTACCGAAAATTCCGGTGAATTTTTATATTACCGAAAATTTCCAGAAATTCAAGGTATCCAAAGGATTTTGGAAAAAATCCGAAAATTTCAAATATTTCCGAAAAATGGAAAATTGCTAAATTTCCAAAATTTCCGGAAATTTATGAAAAGTTGCTAAATCATCGGAAATTTCAGGTATCCAAAGCTTTTTGGAAAGATTCCAAAAATTTCCAGAAATTTATGGAAAATTGCTAAATTTCCGGTAATTTATGGGAAATTGCTAAATTTCCGGAAATTTATGGAAAATTGATAAACTACCGGAAATTTAAGGTATCCACAAATTTCTAAATTGTTTGGTTATTTAACGTTAATTTATCAGTCATTTATGGTAACTTATCACTTCGAGTTTGTCCAATCACTATTCACTACTCACAGTGAGTCTCAAACGCGTAAAATCATAATGAAGTGAGGTTATTATTCCAGCAGTCCTGGAAAGTAGATCTGAATCGAAATGCGCAAGCGCAACAGCAAGAAAAAATAATATGGCTGAAACTGCGCAAGCGCAGCAGCTAGAAACAGTCTTTTTTAAACTGCTTTTTACCACGGCTTTGGAATTGGTCACTTCCCGCACGCAATACATGCCTCGAAAAGCGAACATTTCGTGCGTGTGTTACAAAAAAGTCCTTAAATCCCCCCTCACAGTTAGAAAAATTTTTTTCTTAATGTTTCCACATCTTCGGTGTACAGTTCTTGGGAACACATGCTTCTATAATTGTATCCAAATTTTGTAATTGAAAACCTAACGTATACAACGTTGTTGTTCATCCTGTAAAATTTAATGTATGGTCCTTATCCCGTTGCCATTCTAATGTCTTTATTTGTTTTTATATTGTTGCACACAAAATTAAATTGAAAACTCGAGGAGTTTGAGGACCTCAAAAATTTAACATTGAAAATTTCTTTAAAAAAAAACTTCAAAATCCTACAAGAAGCAGATAGCTCTGGTGAAATTGTTTTTTTCTTCATACCTCGGTCGAAAGTACGTACTTTCGTCCCTAATAT